>LR778263.1:59589947-59714576 GCA_902810595.1 Coregonus sp. 'balchen'
CATACATTTTTTTACTTTTTCGTACTGGTCCCCCATAGGAAGCGAACTCACAACCACGCTCTACCAACTGAACCACGCTCTACCAACTGAACCACGCTCTACCAACTGAACCACGCTCTACCAACTGAACCACGCTCTACCAACTGAACCACGCTCTACCAACTGAACCATGCTCTACCAACTGAACCACGCTCTACCAACTGAACCACGCTCTACCAACTGAACCACGCTCTATCAACTGAACCACGCTCTACCAACTGAACCAAACGGGAGGAATAAGAAGGGTACACATTGGTAGATGGGTAAAAAAAAAAGCATTGAATATCCCTTTGAGCATGGTGAAGTTATTAATTACACTTTGGATGGTGTATAAATGCACTCAGTCACTACAAAGATACAGGTGTCCTCCGTTGCCAGAGAGGAAGGAAACCGCTCAGGGATTCCACCATGAGGCCAATGGTACAGTGCCTTGCAAAAGTATTCATCCCCCTTGGCGTTCTTCCTGTTTTGTTGCATTACAACACTCCGCAGAGCTGGGCTTTATGGAAGAGTGGCCAGAAAAAAGCCATCGCTGAAAGAAAAAAATAAGCAAACACATTTGGTGTTCGCCAAAAGGCATGTGGGAGACTCCCCAAACATATGGAAGAAGGTACTCTGGTCAGATGAGACTAAAATTGAGCTTTTTGGCCATCAAGGGAAACGCTATGTCTAGTGTAATGTGCTAAACATGTTGGGTCTGGTCAGAGGCGGTCTCTGGTGTAATGGGTTAAACATGTTGGGTCTGGTCAGAGGCGGTCTCTGGTGTAAAGAGGCTGTACACTACTTCCAACGACCACATTACCTACTGACACTAAGATTAGACATTGTGTGTGTTACCCACTGCCAGGCAAGCAGTGGTATACCTCTACTGATGGCGTCACAGAGAATACAAGAATACCTCTGATGTTACTCATTGATGTAATAACGATGGTAACTCTATCACGAAGAAGAGAACACTGTGTATCATATTCCAGTCTCAGGGAGTGCTATTACAACGTTCATCATTATCACCGCAGAACAGTAAGTTTAAAAAAAACATAAGTTCCCCCCTTGTTGCTTAAGTGTGAGTGAGAGAAGGAGCTGTCCAGAGAGATGGCCCTTTCCTAATCTTTTTCAGCTTTTCTCGTTTTTTTGCTAAGTGTAATGAGCACATCGGAAATCACAGGAAAAACAGCAAGAAATAAATGTATACGTACAACATCAAGCCATGAGGAGATCTGGTCTGGTCTGGTCTGTTAAAGAGATGGCCCTGCCCTGGTCTGGTCTGTTGAGGAGATGGCCCTGCCCTGGTCTGGTCTGTTGAGGAGATGGCCCTGCCCTGGTCTGGTCTGTTGAGGAGATGGCCCTGCCCTGGTCTGGTCTGTTGAGGAGATGGCCCTTCCCTGGTTTGGTCTGTTGAGGACATGGCCCTGGTCTGGTCTGTTGAGGAGATGGCCCTGCCCTGGTCTGGTCTGTTGAGGAGATGGCCCTGCCCTGGTCTGGTCTGTTGAGGAGATGGCCCTGCCCTGGTCTGGTCTGTTGAGGAGATGGCCCTGCCCTGGTCTGGTCTGTTGAGGAGATGGCCCTTCCCTGGTTTGGTCTGTTGAGGACATGGCCCTGGTCTGGTCTGTTGAGGAGATGGCCCTGCCCTGGTCTGGTCTGTTGAGGAGATGGCCCTGCCCTGGTCTGGTCTGTTGAGGAGATGGCCCTGCCCTGGTCTGGTCTGTTGAGGAGATGGCCCTGCCCTGGTCTGGTCTGTTGAGGAGATGGCCCTGCCCTGGTCTGGTCTGTTGAGGAGATGGCCCTGCCCTGGTCTGGTCTGTTGAGGAGATGTCCCTGCCCTGGTCTGGTCTATTGAGGAGGTATCAGGCTTTATCTGTTGCTACTGTTATGTGGTATAACAACTTTTGTTATTTATTTTACACACAATACCCCATAATGACAAGGCGAAAACAGGTTTTTATACATTTCTGCAAATAAAATAAAAAGTTTTCAGACCCTTTGCTGTGAGACTCTAAATTGAGCTCAGGTGCATCTTGTTACCATTGATCAGCCTTGAGATGTTTCTACAACTTGATTGGAGTCCACCTGTGGTAAATTCAATTGATTGGACATGATTTGGAAAGGCACACACCTGTCTATATAAGGTCCCACAAATGACAGTGCATGTCAGAGCAAAACCAAGCCATGAGATCAAAGGAATTGTCCATAGAGCTCCGAGACAGGATTGTGTCGAGGCACAGATCTTGGGAAGTGTAGCAAAACAGTTCTGCAACATTGAAGGTCCCCAAGAACACAGTGGCCTCCATCATTCTTAAGTGGAAGACGTTTAGAACCACCAAGACTCTTCCTAGAGATGGCCAACCGGCCAAACTGAGCAATCGTGGGAGAAGGGCCTTGGTCATGGAGGTGACCAATAACTCGATGGTCACTCTGACAGAGCTCTAGAGTTCCTCTGTGGAGATGGGAGAACCTTCCAGAAGGACAACTATCTCTGCAGCACTTCACCAATCAGGCGTTTATGGTAGAGTGGCCAGACGGACGCCACTCCTCAGTAAAAGGCACATGACAGCCTGCTTGGAGTTTGCCAAAAGGCACCTAAAGGACTCTCAGACCATGAGAAACAAGATTCTCTGGTCTGATGAAACCAAGATTTAACTATTTGGCCTGAATGCCAAGCATCACGTCTGGAGGAAACCTGGCACCATCCCTACGGTGAAGTATGGTGGTGGCAGCATTATGCTGTGGGGATGTTGTTCAGCGGCAGCACCTCAGACTGGGTGGGGCGAAGGTTCACCTACCATCAGGACAACAACCCTATGCACACAGCCAAGACAACGCAGGAGTGGCTTCGGGACAAGTCTCTGAATGTCCTTGAGTGGCCCAGCCAGAGCCCGGACTTGAACCTGATCGAACATCTCTGGAGAGACCTGAAAATGGCTGTGCAGCAACGCTCCCCATCCAACCTGACAGAGCTTGAGAGGATCTACAGAGAAGAATGGGAGAAACTCCCCAAATACAGGTGTGCCAAGCTTGTAGAGTCATACCCAAGAAGATTCGAGGCTTTAATCGCTGGTAAAGTTGCTTCAACAAAGTACTGAGTAAAGGGTCTTAATACTTATGTTAATGTGATATTTCTTTTTTTTTATTTTATTACATTTGCAAACATTTCTAAAAACCTGTTTTTGCTTTGTCATTATGGGGTATTGTGTGTAGATTGATGAGGGGGGAAAAACTGTAACGTAACAAAATGTGGAAAAAGTCAAGGGGTCTGAATACTTCCTGAATGCACTGTAAAATTAGTTTATTTGGTGGCTTTTTTCAGACAGCCACAGACCACATTCAAAACCCTCAGGCACACTTCTCAACAAACAATGATACATATCAAAACCATAATGGACAGGCTTAATGTCTCCAAGGGCCTCTTTCCTCTGGCTGTACCAGTCAGAGACTTCCACGTAGAACTAATGATCTGTCGGACTCTTATACACCTTTCAGACAAGACGTTTTTCCTCTAACTTTAGCAGACTTTTCTTTATATATGAAAGAATGCTTTTAATGCTCCTTGATGCTGAGGCTTCATTGGCACGCATTACGCTCTTAAGAGCTTGATGGTTGCTAGGCAGCTCCCATTACTACTGTCCTCCTGTCAGTTCTAAACTTTGCATGTCACTTCACCCATTCACTGTTTTCTTAACCACAAATGGATGGATCCATAAAGAATTGCTGTGGGAATAAATATCACTGAATGGTGAAGACATTGTAATAAAGTAGGATAATCCAATTGTCATCCAATGGTTATAATACATTTGAAGCAATAGCTTCTCCTCCCATGTTTCATGAGCTGAAATAAAAAGATCCCAGAAAATGTTTCATACGAACAAAAAGCTTATTTCTCTCAAATGTTATGCAAATTTGTTTACATCCCTGTTAGTGAACATTTCTCCTTTGCCAAGATTATCCATCCACCTGACAGCTGTGCCATATCAAGAGCTGATTAAACAGCATGATCATTACACAGGTGCACCTTGTGCTGGGGACAATAAAAGGCCACTCTAAAATGTGCAGTTTTGTCACACAACACAATACCACATATGTCTCAAGTTCGAGGGCCTGTGCAATTGGCCCCAGCACAAGGTGCACCTGTGTAATGATGCCTTACTACAGGAATGTCCACCAGAGCTGTTGCCAGAGGATTGAAACTTAATTTCTCTACCATAAGCTGCCTCCGTCATTTTTGAGAATTTGGCAGTACGTCCAACCCGGCATCACAACCGCAGACCACGTGTAACGACGCCAGCCCAGGGACCTCCACATCCGGCTTCTTCACCTGCGGGATCGTCTGAGGGGGTGCTGAGGAGTATTTTTGTCTGTAATAAAGCCCTTTTGTAGGGGAAAATGTCGCTTGGTAACCTAAGCCTACTCCCGACCAAAAGCTGTAATTCGTCTTAATCAATCAATGTGATTTTGTGTCCCTGAATCTCCATCTCTGTATATTTGGTTAATTCTCTGGCTGGACAAATAAGAGGAGTTGGTATAGCTCATCTATTTGTTAGCTTGTCTATCACTGATTAGAAACATTTATTTAAATTATTTATTTTTATTTCACCTTTATTTAACCAGGTAAGCCAGTTGAGAACAAGTTCTCATTTACAACTGTGACCTGGCCAAGATAAAGCAAAGCAGTGCGATTAAAAATAACACAGAGTTACATATGGGGTAAAACAAAACATAAAGTCAAAAATACAACAGAAAATATATATACAGTGTGTGCAAATGTAGCAAGTTATGGAGGTAAGGCAATAAATAGGCTATAGTGCAAAATAATTACAATTTACTATTAACATTGGAATGCTAGATGTGCAAGAGATTATGTGCAAATAGAGATACTGGGGTGCAAATGAGCAAAAATAAATAACAATGTAGGGATGAGGTAGTTGGGTGGGCTAATTTCAGATGGGCTGTTCATGTATGCTATAATGTAGCCTAAATCAAGTGTAGGCCTATTATTTTGCTCGATCGGGTAAAGGCAACTCCTAAAGCCTGTGGATATGCATAAGTAATGAAATATGAACACCAGACTCACATGTTTTTGAAAGTATAGATTGCTATTATTTTCTATCTGTATCATGATGAAGATACTCTCAATGTAAGACCCTACGCCTTCTCCCTAAAAAAGCAGAGTGAGGTTAGGAAAGAGATTAAATGTTGCAAAAAAAAAAAAAAACATGGGCTTGCCTTGGGCTCTGTTTCAAAATATCACTTTTATATTAGTGATTCCACACGTTGCCGTGACGCAAGTTGTGTGGGAATAATATTATTTGTATTTTGTTCTGTTTTATTTCATTATATTCTTAGCCTACTATAAAATATGTGTGTTGACTGTGGTCAGGGTAGCCTAAGTGTGTCTTGTCTGTTTAATGAACAAAATAACTATTGATTTTATGTGCATATAGGTAATGCACAGATCAGTAACATCATTTAACTCAAAATATGCCAGTCTATTCTTTTGAAAATACATTTTATTAGTCTTGTGTTTCTTAGGACCTGCCTAATTAATAATGTGTTTCTTTGTGATCGTGTACATTCAATGGATTTATAAAAAATAGACATCCACCCACATCGGCCCACGTCTACTCCCACTCCTAAACTTGCCGGCATGTGCACGGGAGATATAAAAGGCTTATCCCGGCAATGATGTGGTAAAAATGGGACTATAAATTTGGATCTACAAAAACATTGCCAGATGATTATTTATTTTTCTCCAGCCAACATAACATTTCTGTATAGGGTATTAGTTTAGGATATTATAGAGGACCTAGTACAGAGCCCTGGGGGACACTAGTAGTGAGACATTAAAGAGGACCTATTACCGAGCCCTGGGGGACACTAGTAGTGAGACATTAAAGAGGACCTAGTACCTAGCCCTGGGGGACACTAGTAGTGAGACATTAAAGAGGACCTAGTACAGAGCCCTGGGGGACACCAGTAGTGAGACATTATGGAGGACCTAGGACAGAGCCCTGAGGGACACCAGTAGTAGTGAGACATTAAAGAGGACCTAGTACCGAGCCCTGGGGGACACTAGTAGTGAGACATTAAAGAGGACCTAGTACCTAGCCCTGAGGGACACCAGTAGTAGTGAGACATTAAAGAGGACCTAGTACCGAGCCCTGGGGGACACTAGTAGTGAGACATTAAAGAGGACATAGTACTGAGCCCTGGGGGACACCAGTAGTGAGACATTAAAGAGGACCTAGTACTGAGCCCTGGGGGACACTAGTAGTGAGACATTAAAGAGGACCTAGTACCTAGCCCTGGGGGACACTAGTAGTGAGACATTAAAGAGGACCTAGTACCTAGCCCTGGGGGACACTAGTAGTGAGACATTAAAGAGGACCTAGTACCGAGCCCTGGGGGACACTAGTAGTGAGACATTAAAGAGGACCTAGGACAGAGCCCTGGGGGACACCAGTAGTGAGACATTATAGAGGACCTTTTCCTCTAATAAAATATGTGCTCTTCTTTCTTTCACAGGAACGTTTGGCCGCATTTTCCACGGTGTTCTATTGGACGAGAAGGACCCAGCCAAGGAGAAGCAGTGCTTTGTGAAGACTGTGAAAGGTACGCAGTCATTCATTCCCCTGTCACTGCTTCTGCTACTTCGCTCCAGTGTTACAAGCATTGTTTTCTCATCGTAAATTGAAACATTATGCTGTGAAGTTGATGTAACATTCCCCACCATCTTCCTTTCATGGGCATCTTGTGTTGGCTTGAGGTCCCTGACTATACTGTGCCATCTGATCTGATTCTACCAAGTTGCTATATCTATCTTACCTCTATGTTGGCTGATGGGTTGAATTTCCCACCAGTTTGCATAAACACATATCGCCTTAACTCATTATTTTCTTTGCATGTGAATGGTCTGCTGGTGAAGCTGAGAAACAGCTCTTAGTTTGGGCTGTTCTCTAATTCCATCAGACCATAAGGTTAACCCAAGGCTATGAGGTTAGGGTTAGATGTGTTAAGGCGAACTCTGACCTCTTTGACCACTTGACTCCTCTCTAAAACTCAACAGGGGTTGCATGATTCAAGGTGCCAGGAAATGTTATCAATGCGCAAGTGTACGTTTTGAGGCGCGTCGCTGCCTCGTAGTGAACGCGCGGCAGGTGGAATAACAGGTTGAGGTAACCGCCACACAGTCCACACAGTCTCTCCTTCCCACAGACGTTCTCAGGTTCATGTGTCCCTCCCAGCTGACCTTTGCCCTCTAGCTTCTCTAGCCATTCAATGTTTGTCCAGGGTGGGGTGGATACCAGAACATGAACAATGTGCCCACCACCAAGCCAATCATACCAGGGTCCTGCTTTGTCGTCCTCCTCTTCCTCCCAGCAGGCCCCGAGGGCAGGAAGCAAGCCTGCTTCTCAGAAGGCCTCTCCCTCTCTCCCAGATTAAACAGATATGGGTTCAAATAGTATTCAAAATCACTTCAAATACTTTATCTGGGCTTTATTGAGCTTAGCTGGCACAATGGAACCAATAGAATATGTTGCAAGGGTTCAAACCCCGCCCATATGACACTTCAGGCAGACTAGAGTAAATTGGGAAATGTATTGAAAGATTTTAAATACTAATAGAACCCAGATCTGGGCCTCTGTGCAGCTTGGCAAGGGTCAATCGAGCGTCTCTGAGTTTCCAACTAAAGATGATATAAATCTCACAGGAAGCCCTGACTGGTGCCGTTCTCTGAGAATAGAATGGTGTGTTCGGGGAGGGTTGTTAGACTGTTAGATGACCTTTTTATTCTTATATTTTGTTTCGTTTGGTCAGGAGGAATGTTCATGGCTCATCTTGGCCAAGAAGGTTTAGGTCCTTACAGCAGTGATCTACTGAGTGGTTTTTGGGGTCCAAAACTTAAGTTGGGTGTTCTTCAAAACGGCAACAAATCCCCAGATTTCTGCTCTGGAATTTCTACTACTAAACTACTAAATGTATAAACTTATAAACTGCTAAACTACTAAACTTATAACCTACTAAATGTATAAACTACTAAACTACTAAACTTATAAACTTAAACTACTAAACTGCTCTCGCCTTCTCTTTTGTCCTTCCTTCTCTCATTTGCTCTTTCTCTTTCACTCTCTTCTCTCGTTCATTAGACCATGCATCTGAGGTGCAGGTGACCATGATGCTGACGGAGAGCTGTAAACTACGAGGACTTCATCACAGGTAATCAATCAATAAATCAAATTTTTCAGCCTTGAGACAATTGAGATATGGATTGTGTATGTTTGCCATTCAGAGGGTGAATGGGAAAGGCAAAATATTAAAGTGCCTTTGAACGGGGTATGGGAGTAGGTGCCAGGTGCACCGGTTTGAGGGTGTCAAGAACTACAACACTGCTGGGTTTTTCACGTGGGAAGCATTGGAGTCAACTGTGGGAAGCATTGGAGTCAACATGGACCAGCATCCCTGCGTAACGCTTTCGACACCTTTTAGTCCATGCCACGACAAATTGTGGCTGTTCTGAGGGCAAAAGGGGGTGCAACTCAATATTAGGAAGGTGTTCCTAATGTTTTGTACACTCAGTGTATACTACAATACACTCACCATAGGCTGGCCCGTAGCTTCCTTGTTTGTTTATTTTGACATGTCATGCATGACCAGACAATAGACATACCTTACAGGAAGTCAGTGTGTTATGCAATGATTCCACTGTCTTTCAACTGTCTGCTCAGCAATGACTGTCATCATCCCACGCATTCATTCTAATTCTATGGTCATAACAACCGAATTTCCCCTCAACTGTCCTTCTACCCCAACCTCCCCCACCCCTCCATAAAAAAAAAAAAAAAAAAAAAATGATGGTTGTCCCTCTTGCTGAATTGAATGCACCAATTTGTAAGTCGCTCTGGATAAGAGCGTCTGCTAAATGATGTAAATGTAACTGGAAACTACCTTGGACCCTGTTGAAAGAGTCACCTTGCACAGGGTTCTCAATAGATTTCCCCACACTAAAGATTACTTATTATAAAACGGGTAGTTTGGATCCTGATTGGCTGAATTTCATTGAATTTATTTGGGTAAAACAAACATTTTGTTTTTATACATTTTTGTATTGTTATTATGATTATTTTTTATTAAAACACTTGTTTCCAAAGTGGTCTTCAAACAGCAGTCCAGCCGTGACGATACAGTTTTCCACGGCTATGAGGTAAACAACCTCTCTTCCCGGAACTAGGCGCTACCATGGAAACCTGTTGAGAGGATCCCAGCAACACTTTTCACAGGCTTCTCACACTAAAAGTTGCATCATTTTCTCTTAGGTTGTTCCTCGTTCTGTGAAACCCCTAGATTGTCTGTACATATGTTTGCTATGACTGGAACATTTCTTAGAAAAAGAAAAGCCACACGCACACTAGTATCGCCAATGAATTGACCAACGTTACGACAGTCCGCTGTCTTCAAGGGTGCTGCAGTCACTTCCCACAACACCTCTGGGCATTGAACCGCTTTCGCGCATGTGTATTAGGGCTTAACATTTAATTTAAAAATGTGTGTGGAACGAACAGCACACTGAAGACGGGACAGCCTAGCGTTCGTGTGGTCTGTTTCGGCCGTAACATGGACTCTTAACAATGTAATAAAACGTTTGAAGGTCCTTGCTGAAACTAGCGAATGAGTCTTCGGTTGCCTAGAAACCCCCCCCCCCACAATGCAGCAGCATCACACGGAAACAGAATGAAAACAAAAGGTCTTGGACCCTCTAACGCTGGTAATCTGACCGGTAGAACCCATGGCTACACTCGCAATGGCCTGCAATAACTTCATTGGTATGGTAGAATGTGGCTCATGCAATGGAATGTATTTTTTTTCTCTAATGTTTATTGTAGTGTTACACTGTATATCACGGTACCAAAACGTCAGGAAACTTATGACGCCAACATTTTAGAATACCGTAGTACAGTTTTATATGATACTACCAACTTTTTCAGCCCTACCGATCTAAAGAACCCGCTGGCGCCTGGTATAAAATGTTAATAAATTCAGTTTTGCTTATAAATTCTGTTGAATTTAAGCAACAGCCGCTAGTCTCTGGTATGTGCAGGTCCAATCGTATCCACATCACTTTCATGCGCATATCACGTGTGGCAGCTGTAATCAGCCAGCCGCATCGCCTACCAGACCTCACTCACCTGCTTCTCTCTGTCCATCTATTGCTCCGTCACTTTTAAAATATATAATTTAGCCGTGATGGCGAGTGGGAATGCAGACACAGACCCTGATGAGTCTTCTGTTGTTAGATTAGTACATTTTGTTACATTGGAGCAGCTGCAAAGCCAGCAATGTTGATACCTTGTATCATTTCATCACCTGTTGTAACCAAGAGCACAGACCAGTCGGAGTAGACTTTGCAAGTTCGCGGTCATGCAGCCACTGAGTGTCAGAGAGTGGAAATGGAGCACCACTTCGCGACAGGCATGGTTGCAGCTTTACAGCAAAGAAAACTACTTGTCTCTAGCCTAAACGGTTATAAAAATATGAGCCATATTACCAGAGATTACTTTTTTCTTTCTATCAGGATTCGCGCGCATTTTATATAATTGACCATTTTATAATAATGACCATTTTAAATGAATCCCGGGTCGCTAATTATTGGTTTGATATCAACGTTGTTCAGGTCATGTTACCTAGCTGGCGAACAACCTGGTAAGATGACAGTAGGTTTAGGCTCATCTGATTGGCCCAGGAAGAAAGGAACAGGGTCTGCTACTCATGAGATGTGCTTCAGAGGTAGGATTCATACAGACCTACCGGAAGACTAAACTACATCAAACATCTTATCTCTTTCTGCTGCTCCTTACATTGTGTTTGGTGCCTAACGTTTTAAAAGTTGGAGCAGTTTGTGGGGTAGAGAGTGGCATGTGTGTTTATGAGAGTGAGGGAGACAGAGAGAGTGTGAGGGAGGGAGGGAGGGAGGGAGAGACAGAGTGTCTGAGAGAGGGTGGGAGAGCGGGAGAGTGTCTGTTAACTGAAGAGTATAGAAGGTTTCATGCAGTGTTTTCCCCTGACTGACACAATGACATGCAGATCATTATGCATATTCCTTCCTTCCTCCCATCCCTCCAGCCAAATCACAGGTAGGCCTTTGCAAATATGAGCAAATCAGCCATTTTATGCAATATTCTGTTATACACTGAACAGTGTGAAGTTAAGTCAATGTGTTGTGCTGAGTAGGAGGGGGATTATCAGTAACAGGTTTTTAGAGAACGTTTAGAAAATGGGAACAAGTGTCGGGGGGACGGGGCCAACCGGATGCTAAGCCACAAAGAAAATGTTTTGCTGTGGTGTCGCGTCAGAAAAACAGACATGCTGATTGCTCACATGGAGCCCGTAAAATGATGGTATGAAATAAACCAAAACTTGTTTCTCACAATAGTAGCAGGTTGTGAAATCTACAAATAACATTTACACTCTGAGAATGACAACAGTAAATTACTGTAATTAATACATGCATTAACAGAAATTAATGTAACCAAATAATTGAGATTAACGGTAAATTGCCTGTTTTACGAACGGTAGGTTACCACATGGGCATTCATAAAAGTGCATTGTGGGCCGGCACCATATAGCCTAGGCTACTATTCTACTTTGTGGGGACAGGAGGGCGGCCATTTTTTTTTTTTGTCTCACCTACGGCGGCATATCGGCCAGGACCGTGCATGATCAGCGTTGATTAGTCTATAAATTAAGACAAGATTCCGTATCAAATTATACCATGCCGGGTTGGAGAGGACTGGCCCATTGTCCATTTGACACAACATTAGCCCATTTATAGTCCTCAGAGCCAGAACAACCTTGTCCACTGCTGTTGAATAATTATTAATGAATAGTCTGACACATCCAACCTTTTTAAAAGAAGACGGATGTATTTACTAGCGAGCAATGAAAACGTATTGTATTAAAGAAAGTCCACACATTAAACTTATTTATTTTTAAAACTAAAGTGCCACAGTCGATAGCGTTCTACACCTCCGCGTCTAGCTGCTGGAGCGTTCTACACCTCCGCATCTAGCTGCTGGAGCGTTCTACACCTCCGCGTCTAGGGGATAGCTGCTGGAGCGTTCTACACCTCCGTCTAGCGGATAGCTGCTGGAGCGTTCTACACCTCCGTCTAGCGGATAGCTGCTGGAGCGTTCTACACCTCCGCATCTAGCGGATAGCTGCTGGAGCGTTCTACACCTCCGCGTCTAGCGGATAGCTGCTGGAGCGTTCTACACCTCCGCGTCTAGCGGATAGCTGCTGGAGCGTTCTACACCTCCGCGTCTAGCGGATAGCTGCTGGAGCGTTCTACACCTCCGCGTCTAGCGGATAGCTGCTGGAGCGTTCTACACCTCCGTCTAGCGGATAGCTGCTGGAGCGTTCTACACCTCCGTCTAGCGGATAGCTGCTGGAGCTGTTCTACACCTCCGCCGTCTAGCGGATAGCTCTGGAGCGTTCTACACTCCGCTAGCGATGCTGCTTGAGCGTGCTAATCTACTTCTACACCTCCCGCGTCCTAGGGGCTAGCTGCTGGGCGTTCTACATTCTACAACACCTTCCTCTAGGGGTAGCTGCTGGAGCGGCTAACACCTCCGTCTAGCGATACCTTGCGAGCGTTCTCCAACCTCCGCGTCTAGGGGATACTGCTGTAGCCGTTCTACAACTCCGCGTCTAGCGGATTAGCTGCTGGACGTTTACACCTCCTCGTCTAGCGGATAGCTGCTTGGCGCGTTCTACACCTCCGTCTAGCGGATAGCGCTGGAGAGTTCTACAAAACCTCCGCGTCTACTGCTGGAGCGTCTATCACCTCCGCGTCTAGGGAATACCTGCTGGAGCGTTCTACACCTCCGCGTCTAGGGATAGCTGCTGGAGCTTCTACCCTCCCGCGTCCTACGGATAGCTGCTGGCGCGTTCTACACCTCCGCGTCTAGCTGCTGTACGTCTACACCTCCGCGTCGTAGTCGGCTGAGCGTTCTACACCTCCGCGTCGAGCTGCTGGAGCGTTCTATTCTAAAACCCCTCCGCGTCTAAGGCTGGAGCGTTCTACACCCTCGCGTCTAGCTGCTGGAGCTTCTAACAACCTCCGTCTGGCGGATAGCTTGCTGGAGCGTTCTACACGATCCGTCTAGCGGATAGCTGCTGGAGCGTTCTCACCCCTCCTCTAAGCGTATAGCGGCTGGAGCGTTCTAACCACCTCCTCGTCCTAGGTCGGATAGCTGCTGGAGCTTCTAACCACCTCCGCGTCTAGGTTATAGCTGCGGATGCGTTCTACACCTCCGCTTCTAGCGGAAGCTGCTGGAGCGTCTACAAGAACCTCCTTAGCGGATAGCTGCTGGAGCGTTCTACACCTCCGCGTCTAGCGGATAGCTGCTGGAGCGTCTACAACCTTCCGCGGCTAGCGGCTGGAGCGTCTACAAAAACTAACACCTCCTCGGCTAGCTGCTGGAAGCGTTCTATTCTAACACCTCCGCCGCGTCTATGCTGTACGTTCTAAATTCTCAACCCTCCCGCGTCTCGCTTCTGGAGCGTTCTAACTAACACCTCCCGCGTCAGCTGCTGGAAGCGTTCGTAATAAACTACACCTCATCTAGCGGATAGCTGCTGAGCGTTCTACACCTCCCGTCTAGCGATAGCTGCTGGAGCCGTTTCCTACACCTCCGTCTACGCGGGTATAGCCTGCTGGAGCGTTCTACAACTCCTGCGTCTAGCGATGCTGCTGGAGCGTTCGTCACACACCTCCGCGTCTAGGGATAGCTGCTGGAAGCCGTTTTCTACACCACCTCCGCGGATAGCGGATCGCTGCTGGATAGCGTTCTACACCACCAAACCTCCGTCACGCGGATAGCTGCTGGAGCGTTCTACAACCTCCGCCGTCTAGCGGATAGCTCTGGAGCTGTCTAACACCCTCCGCGTCTAGCGATAGCTGGCTGGAGCGTCTCACGACACCCTCCTCGTCTATCGATAGCGCTGGAAGCGTTCTACACCACATCCCGCGTCTAGCGGATAGCTGCTGGAGCGTTTTCTTACACCTCCTCGTCTAGAGCGGATACGCTGGAGCGTTCTACACCTCTCCGCGTCTAGGCGATAAGCTGCGGGAGCGTCACCCTCCTCTATCGGATAGCGGCTGGAAGCGTTCACACCATCCGTCTAAGCGGATTAGCTTCTGAAGATTTCTACACACCGCCGCGTCTAGCGTATGGCGTCTGGAGCGTTCTACACCCCCCGCGTCTAGCGGATAGCTTGCTGGAGCGTTTCTACACCTCCGCGTCTAACGATTCTGCTTGCGCGTTTCTACCCTCCTCGTCTAGCGATACTTGCTGGAGCGTTCTACCCATCCTCCTCGTGCAGCGGATAGCCTCTGGAAGCTTCCTAACAACCCTGCCGCGTCTAGCGGACGTCCTGCTGGAGCGTTCTATCTACAACCTCCGACACTTCTGGAGCTTCCTACACCTCCGTCTAGCGGATAGCTGCTGTATAAGAGCGTTCTACAACACCTCCGTCGAGCGGATAAGCTGCTGGAGCGTTCTACACCTCGTCTAGCGGATAGCTGCTGGAGCGTTCTACACCTCCGTCAGCGGAAATATCTGCCCTGGGATCGTTCTACAACCTCCCGCTCTAGCGGATAGCTTGCTGGAGCGTTCTACAAAACCTCCGTCTAGCGGGATATCTGCTGGAGCTTTACAACCTCCCTCGGCGACGCGGATAGCTTGCTGGAGCGTTCTACACTCCGCGTCTAGGGGATAGCTTGCCTGGAGCGTCTACAACCTCCGCGTCTAGGGAAATAGCTGCTGGAGCGTTCTACCGATATTTACTACCACCTCCGTCGAGCGGATATCTGCTTTGGACGTTCTACAACCTCCGTCTAGCGGATAGCTGCTGGAGCGTTAATACACCTAGGCCGCGTCGATGGGCTAGCTGCTGGAAGCGTTCTACACCGCCGCCGTCTAAGCGGATAGCTGCTGGAGCGTTCTAACCTCCTCGTCTAGCGGATAGCTCTGGAGCGTTCTACACCTCCGCTTCTAGCGATAGCTGCTGGAGCGTTCTAACCTCCGCGTCTCGCGGATAGCTGCTTGGGCGTTCTACACCTCCTCTCTAGCGGATATCTGCTGGAGCGTCTTACCCACCTCCGCGTCTAGCGGATAGCTGCTGGGAAGCGTTCTCAGCCTCCGCGCTAGCGGATAGCTGCTGGAGCTTTCTACAAAACACCTCCGCGTCTATCGATAGCTGCGGAGCTTTCTAACAACTACAACAACACACAACCTCCTGTCTAGCGGATGCGGCTTGAGCGTTCTACAACCTCCGCGTCTAGCGGATAGCTTCTTGGAAGCGTTCTCCACTCCTCGTCTAGGGGAAGAGCGGTCTCTACACCTCCGTCTAGCGGATAGCTTGCTGGAGCGTTCTACAACCCTCCGCGTCTAGCGGATGCTGCTGGAGCGTTTCTAACACCTCCGTCTAGCGCTAGCTGCTTGAGCTTTCTACACATCCGCGTCTAGCTGCTGGAGCGTGCCTACACCTCCTCGTTCGCTGCTGGACGTTCTATCTCCTCCCCGCGTCTAGCGGATAGCTGCTGGCGCGTTCTAACCTCCGCGTCTCGCGGATACTGCTGGAGCGTTCTACACCTCCGCGTCTAGCGATAGCTGCTGGAGCGTTTCTACACCTCCGCGTCTATCTGATACTGCTGGGCGTTCTAACACCTCCATCTAGCGGATAGCTGCTGGAGCGTTCTACACCTCCGTCTAGCATAGCTGCGGACGTTCTACACCTCCCGCGTCTAGCGGATAGCTGCTGGACGTTCTACTCACCCCGCGTCTAGGCTGACTAGCTGCTGTAGCGTTCTACAACTCCGAGTCGAGCTGATGCTGCTGGAGCGTTCTAACCCTACGCGCTAGGATAGCTGCTGGAGCGTTCTATCTACAATCTACAAAAAACCTCCGTCTAGCGGATAGCTTGCTGGAGCTTCTACACATCCGCGTCTAGCGATTAGCTGCTTGGAGCCGTTCTATTCTACACCTCCGTCAGCGGATAGCTGGCTTGGAGCGTTCTAGACAAACCTCCGCGTCCTAGCGGATGCTGCGGGAGCGTATTTCTACACCTCCGTCTGCGGATACTGCTGGAAGCGTTCTAATACTCCTCCGCGTCAGCGGATACTGCTGGAGCGTTCCTAACCCTCCGTCATCGGATAGCTGCTGGAGCGTTCTACACCTCCGCGTCTATCGGATACTTCTGGAGCGTTCTATTCTACACCTCCTCGTCTAGCGGATAGCGCTGGAGCGTTCTAACACTATTCTAACACCTACTCGTCTAGCGGATAGCTGCTGGCGCGTTCTACACCTCCGCTTCTAGCGATAGCTTGCTGGACTTTCTACACCTCGCGTCTAGCTGCCTGGGCGTTCTACACCTCCGTCTAGTCGGATAGCGGCTGGAGCGTTCTACACCCTCCGTCTATCGATAGCTGCTGGAGGCTTCTCACCTCCGTCTAGCGGATAGCGGCTGGAGCGTTCTACAACCGCGCCGCGGCTAGCGGATAGCTGCTGGAGCCGTTCTACACCTCCGCGTCTACGGATAGCTGCTGGGCGTTCTACACCTCCGCGTCTAGCTGATGGCTGCTGGAGTTTCTAACTACACCTCCGCGTCTAGCGGATAGCTACTGGAGCGTTCTAACAAACCTCCGCGTCTAGGCTAGCTGCTGGAAGCGTTCTACAACCTCCGTCTGCGGATGCTGCTGGAGCGTCTACAACCTCCGCAGTCTAGCGGATAGCTGCTGGAGCGTTTCTTTCTACACCTCCTCGTCTAGCGGATTAGCTCTGGAGCGTTCTACACTCCGCGTCTAGCGGATAGCTGCTGGAGCGTTCTACAACCTCCGCGTCTAGCTGCTGGAGCGTTCTAACCCTCCGCGTCTACTGCTGGAGCGTCTTACAAACCCCTCCTCGTCTAGATGCTGGAGCGTTCTACAAACCTCCGTCCTAGCGGAATTGCTGGAAAAGCGTTCTACACTAACCCCTCCGTCTAGCGGATAGCTGCTGTAGCGTTCTAACCTCGTCTAGCGGATAGCTGCTGAGCGTCTATCTAATTCTACAAACACCTCCTCGTTAGCGGCTATCTGCTGTAGCGTTCTACACCGCCGCGTCTAGGGGATAGCCTGCTGGAGCCGTTCTACAACCGCGTCCATCTAGCGATGAGCTGCTGGAGCGTTCTACAACACCTCCGTCTGCGAGATAGCTGGGGCGTTCTCACACCTCCGCGTCTAGCGGATAGCTGCTGAGCGTTCTACACCTCCGTCTTAAGCGGATAGCTGCTGAGCGTTCTATCTCCACCTCCGCTCTAGCGGATACTTGCTGGACGTTCTACAACCTCCGCTTCAGCGATAGCTTCCTGGAAAGCGTCTACAACTCCTCGTCTAGCTGAATAGCTGCTGGAGCGTTCTACAACACCTCCGCTTCTACGATAGCTGCTGGAGCGTTCTACACACCTCCTTCGCTGCGGATAGCTCTGAGCGTTCTTTCTACAACTCCGGCTAGCTGCTGAGCGTTCTAACAACCTCCGTACTAGACGGTAGCTCCTGCTGGAGCGTTCACCTACCTCCGTCTAGCGGATAGCTCTGGAGCCGTTCTACACTCCGTCTAGCGTATAGCTGCTGGAGCGTTTCTAACACTACACCCTCCTCGTCGAGCGGATACTGCTGGAGCGTTCAACAACCTCCGCGTCGAATCGATTAGTGCTGGAGCGTTCTACACCTCCGCGTCTAGCGATAGCTGCTGGAGCGTTCTAACACCTCCGCGTCTACGGATAGTCTGGAGCGTTCGACTACAACCTCGCGTCAGCGGATAGCTGCTGGAGCGTTCTAACAACACCTCCGCCGTCTCGGGATAGCTGCTGGAGCGTTCTGCACCTCCGTCTAGTCTAGCCTGCTGTAGCGTTTCTAGCACCTCCCGTCTACGGATAGCTGCTGGAGCGTGTCTATCTACAAACCCCGTCTAGCGGATAGCTCTGGCGCGTTCTACACCTCCGTCGAGCGATAGCGCTGGAGCTTCCTAACAAATCTACAAACCCCGCCGCGTCTACGGATAGCTGCTGGAGCGTTCTACACCTCCGCCGTCTAGCGGATAGCTGCTGGACGTTCTACCCCTCCTGTCCGGCTAGCTGCTGGAGCGTTCTATACACTCCGTCTACTAGCGGGATAGCTTTGCTGGGCGTTCTACCCTCCGTCTAGCGCAATTAGCAACACCTGCTGGAGCGTTCTCCACCTCCTCTCGCGGTAGCTGCTTAGCGTTCTACACCCTCCGCAGCTATCTGATAGCCTTGCTGGAGCGTTCGAACAAAAAAAACAATCAAAACAACAAAACATTCTACAAAACAAAACACAAAAACTCAAACTACAACATTCTACAACAAAACCAACCATTACACCCTCCGCGTCTAGCGATAGCTGCTGGAGCGGTTGCTAAATTCGACACCTCCGCTCTGCGGTAGCGCTGGAGCGGTTCTACACCTCCGCGTCTAGGGATAGTGCTGGAGCTTCCTACACCTCCCTCCGTCTAGCGGATAGCCTGCTGGAGCGTTCTCAACCTCCGCTTCTAGCGGATTAGCTTAGCGCTGGAGCGTTCTAGTCTACACCTCCGCTAGCGAATAGCTGCTGGAGCGGTTCTACACCCTCCGCGTCTAGCGGATAGCTGCTGGAGCGTTCTACAACCTCCGTCTAGCGGATAGCGCTGGGCGTTCTACACCCTCCGGTCTAGCGGATACGCTGGAGCGTTCTACAAAACCTCCTCGTCTCGGGGATAGCTGCTGGGCGGTTCTACCCTACGCGTCGAGCGGAAAAGAGCTGCTGGCGCTTCGACCCTCCATTCTAGCTGATAGCTCGGAGCGTTCTACAACCTCCGCGTCTAGCGGATAGCTGCCTGGAGCGTTCTACACCTCCCCGCGTCTACGGATGCTGCTGGAGCGTTCTACACCGCCGCACTAGGGATAGCGCTGGAGCGTTTCTACACCTCGCGTCTGCGATGGCTGCTGGAGCGTTCTACACACCCTCCGCGCTAGCGGATATCTGCTGGAGCGTTCTACACCTCCGCGTCTCTATAGCTGCGGGAGCGTTCTAAAACACCTCCGTCTAGCGGATAGCTGCTTGGAGGCGTTTCTACACCTCCGCGTCTAGCGGATAGCTGGCTTGGAGCGTCTACAACACCTCCTCGTCTAATCGGATAGCTGCTGGAGCGTTTCTTTACACCCTCCTCTAGCGAATATCTGCTGGAGCGTTCTATCTACACCTCCGTCGTCGAGGGGATAGCTGTGCTGGAGCGTTCTAACAAAACCTCCGTCTAGCGATAGCTGCTAGGAGGCGTTCTACAACTGCCGCGTCTAGCGTATAGCTGCTGGAGCTTCTACCCTCCTCGTCTAGCGGATAGCTGCTGGAGCGTTCTACACCTCCGCGTCTAGCGGATAGCTGGCTGGAGCGTTCTACAACCTCCGGTCCTAGCGATAGCCTGCTGGGGCTTTCTACACCTCCGTCTAGCGATAGCTGCTGGAACGTTCAAACCCTCTCGCGTCTAGCTGCTGGGCTTCTACACCTCCCGCTGCTGCTGGAGCGGTCTAACCCTCCCCTGAACTAAACCCTCTCCGCGTCTAGCTGCTGATCGTTTCCTAACACCTCCTCGTCTAGCTGCTGGAGCGTTCTACAAACCTCCTCGTCTATCGTAAGCTGCGGAGCCGTTCTACACACCTCCGCGTCCTACGATATCTGCTGGAAGGTGTTCTACAAACCATCCGTCTAGCGGATAGCTGCTGAGCTTTCTAACACCTCAGTCTAAGCGATATCTGCTGGAGCGTTTCTAACCCTCCCGTCTAGCGGATAGTGCTGAGCGTTCTATCTACCCTCCGTCTAGCGGATATCTGCCTGGAGCGTGTCTAACACACCTCCGTCAGCGTATAAGCTGCTGGAGCGTTCCTACTACACCTCCGTCTGCGATGCTGCTGTAGCGTTCTCCCTCCGTCTACGTAGCTGCTGGAGCGTCTACATCTAACCCCCCCTTTAACAACGACCTCCGCGTCGAGCGATAGCTGCTGGAGCGTTCTACACCTCCGTCTAAGCGGATAGCTGCTGGAGCGTTCTAGCACCTCCGCGTCTAGCGGATAGCTGCTGGAGGCGTTCTACCCTCCGCGCGAGCGGAATAGCTTGCTGAGCGTTCTACACCTCCGCGTCTAGCGGATAGCGCTGGAGCGGTCGAAACCACCTCCTCGTCTAGCGGATAGCTGCTGGAGCGGGCTACCCTCCGCGGCTAGCTGCTGGAGCGTTCTACAACCTCCTCCTAGCGGATAGGCTGCTGGAGCTTCTACACCTCCGTCTACGGATAGCTTGTGGAAGCCGTGCTATCACTCCGTCTAGCTGATACTGCGGGAGCGTTCTAAACCTCCGCGTCTAAGCGGATAGCTCTGGAAGCGTTCTCTACACCTCCCGCTAGCGGATAGCTGCTGAGCGTTCTACACTCCCGGCTAGCGGATAGCTGCTGGGCTTTCTACACCTCCGCGTCTAGCGGATAAGCTGCTGGAGCGGTCTACATCTACACCGCCTCTCTAGGCGGATAGCTGCTGAGCGTTCTCCCACCTCCGCGTTAGCGGATAGCTGCTGTATCTGTTCTACACCTCCAGTTATCTGCTTGGAGGCGGTCTACCCTCCGTCTAGCGGATAGTGCTGGAGCGTTCTACACCATCCGTCTAGCGGCGGGTGGGCGGGGGAGGGGGGAGAATAACTTTCGCGTCACTAGCTACAATCCTCGCGTCTACGGATAGCTCTGGAGCGTTCTACCCTCCGCGTCTAGCGGATCGCCCAAAAGCTGCGGAGCGTTCTAACACCCCGCGTCTAGCTGTAGCTGCTGGAGCGTTCTCACCTCCGTTAGCTGCTGGAGCGGTCAACACTCCGTCGAGCGGATGCTGCTGGAGCGTTCGAACACCTCCGTCTAGCGGATAGCTGCTGAGCGTTTCTTAACAACCTCCGTCTAGCGATAGCTCGGAGCGTTCTACCCCTCCGCGTCTAGCGGATAGCTGCTGGAGCGTTTCTACAACGCACGCCGCGTCTAGCGGATAGCTGCTGGAGCGTTCTACACTCCGCGTCTAGCGAATAGCGTGCTGGAGCGTTCTACACCTTCCGCTCTAGGGGATAGCTCTCGGAGCGTTCTACACCTCCGTCTAGCGGAATAGCTGCTGGAGCGTTCTACACCTCCGCGTCTAGCGATAGCTGCTGAGCGTGCTAACACCTCCGTCTAGCGGATAGCTGCTGGATCGTTCTACAACCTCACGCGTCTAGCGTTATCTGCTGGAGCGTTCTACACCTCCGTCTAGTCGGATAGCTGCTGAGCGTTCTACACTACACCTCCCCGTCTAGCGGATAGCTGCTGAGCGTTCTACACCTCCGCGTCTAGGGGAGACTTCTGGAGCGTTCTACACCTCCGCGTCTACTGATAGCCTGCTGAGCGTTTCTACACTCCTCTCTAGCGATAGCTGCTGAGCTTCTACTACACCTCCGCGTCTAGCGGATAGCTGCTGGATGCCGTTCTAACACACTCCTCCGTCTAGCGGATATCTGCTGGATCGTTCTACTACCCCTCCGCATCTAGCGGATAGCTGCTGTAGCTTTCACACCTCCGCGTCTATCGGACAAGCTGCTGGACGTTCTACACCTCCGCGTCTAGCGGATAGCTGCTGTAGCGTTCTACAACACCTCCCGTCTAGCGGATAGCTGCTGAAGGCGTTTTACACCTCCGTCTAGCGGGAGTTGGCATTGCGTGGTCGTTGTAGAGCGTTCGGTTGCAAATGACATCCGCATCTCAGCTCACTCTCTAGAATGCGTCTGGATGCTTAGCCATAATCTTGGTCTTCCTTTTTGTGGGCTTGTGGTGGTTCTAAGGTAGGATAGTAACTACTACGACAACAACTTTGGACCGTGACGAGTGCGGGGCTGTTGATAGACTATGGGGGTCTCTGTGGGGAGGGTGAGCGGTCTGACAGGGAACACCTCCTGTGGTGGCTGAGGCGTGTCTATTCGAGGGAGGTTGTGTCTCTAATCTACTCGGATATTCCTCCAGCACCGTGTGGCCGGCTTCAGCGAAAGAAGGGGAGAGCGGCTGAGCGTTGCGACACCGCCGTCGAGCGAGACTGCGAGCGTTCTCACCCGCCGCGTCTTAGCTGCTGGAGCGTTCCTACAACACCTCCCGCTAGCTGCCGGAGCGTTCTTACCCTCCGCTCTCCCGAGAGCTGCGGAGCGCTACACCTCCGCGTCTACGGATAGCTGCTGGAGCGTTCTACCCTCCGCGTCCTAGCGGGATAGCTGCTGGAGCGTTCTACACCTCCGCGTCTAGCGGTAGAGCTGCTGAGCGTTCTACCCCTCCGTCTACGGTAGCTGCTGGAGCTTCTACACCTTCCGTGTGAGCTTAGTGCGTGGAGTAGTGGCTGGTCTGGAGCGTTCTACAACTCCGCTTAGCGTATAGGTGTGAGGGGGGGAGAATTGCGGAGCTGGGTGGGTGTGTGTGGCGTGGTCGGGACTGTGAATCGGGGTGCAGACCGCCGCGTGCGAGAGGAGCGCGGACGGCGAGGTAGGTGGCTTACTGCGGTAGCCGGGAAGTGTTTGAAAGGTGGTGGAGTGGAGGATGGTGGGGAGACGTGCGCGAAGGATTATTTGCGGGCAGGGACTGGCGAGCACCTGCGGGCAGAGTGGTGGAAGGTAAGCAGTCTCCAAAGAGAGTGAGAAGCAGCACGCGACCGAGGTACGAGCAGGTGACGGCTGGTGTGTGGGACTGCGACCCCGCGGCCCGCGAGGCAGGAATGTGGAAGTCGTGGAACAGCTCTACAACACACAGAAACGAGAGCTTGGAAGCCGCGGACATGCTCCAGCAGGGCGACAAGTGTACGCTGGGAGGGCGTCAAGAAACAGACCGAGAGGAGGGCGCATCGCCTAGGCGAGACGGGGCGGGGCGTGCCACCACCGTCGGCAGTGGCGCGCAAGGCGACCCGCCAGCTACAGTGGCCGCGGGCGACCCGGTACCAGCGGAGGGAGACAGAGGCGGCGTGGCATAGCACCGTGCAGGCGGTGAGCAGGGGGCGTGGAGACGGAAAAAAAGAAAGGGGGAGAAGGGGTGGGAGAAGAGGGTGAGGCTGAAGAAAAAAAGAGCAGAGCGGAACAGGAGGGTGAGGAAAGTGAAAGAAAGCGTAGAGGCGAGTGTAGAGGGAGGAGACGCGGAAAAACAAGAACAGAAACGACGGCGAACGGGGAGAAGTAAACGAACGAGAGCCGACACAGAAGCGGAACATCAGGGTACGGAGCGGAGCGCGCTGACGGCGCCGATTAGGGCGTGGAATTAAGACCGTGGGAGGGAACACGGAGACCCGAGACAGACGCGAAGCGGAGAACAAGCCGCCGAGACGGATACAGAAAGGGGCAACACTGAAAATGAACATAAAACACGAACTGGAGAAACGGAGAACTAACCGCGAGGGTGGGGACGTGGACAAGTAAGCAGAAGCAGAGTGTGAGAGAGCTCAGAAGCGGAGGAAACGGAAGCCGGAGTCAAGACAAGACGAGGATAAGGTAGAGGAAGTGGGTCTGGGGACAACGCGCATCGTAGCCAGCGGGCGGGTGGAAAAAAGGCGGTGAGTGAAACGGGTCAGCAAGAAAGTGAGTTTGAGGCGGGACGCGCAGGGCTCTCTCGGCAATCGGACAGGCGACGCGGAACTGTGCGCACTGCAGCCGGCGAAGATAGACGCTAGAGAAGAGGCGGGCAACAGACGGCGGCGAAAGCCCGTGCTAGAATACAGTCGCAGCAGCGGCTACGGGATGAGCGAGAAACTGTGAGACAAAAAGCTGTGTGCTTACGGGGAGAGAGTACGGGGAAGTGACTGAGAACCGAACTCAGCGAACCAGTCTAGGTCAACCTAGATGAAGATGAGAGGGAGAGAAACAGACAGACGGGAAGAGAAGTCGAAAAAAACGGGGAATGCAAGAAAAGAGCGTCGACACCTCCCTCGAGGCGGATACGGCTGACGTGCTACAACCTCCCCGTCGACTGGAGCGTGCGAGAAACCTCCGTCGCGGACGGGGATGCGGGCGAGTCTATAGCGGCTACACCCCTCGGCTAGCCTGAGCGCTCTACACTCACCGCCGTCAGCGGAGAGCGATGGAGCGTTCTATTCTACAACTCCCGCGTCACGGATATCTGCTGGAGCGTTCTACACCTCCGTCTAGCGATAGCTGCTTGGAGAGGTCTACAACCCTCCGTCTAGCGATAGCTGCTGGAGGCGTTCTACACCTCCGCGTCTGCGATAAGCTTGCTGGAGCGTTCTAACACCTCCTCGTCTAGCGGATAGCTGCTGAGCGTTCACACCTCCGCGTCTAGCGGATAGCTGCTGGAGCGTTCTAACACCTCCGCGTCTAGCTGCTGGAGCGTTCTACACCTCCCCGCCGCGTCTAGCTGCGGGAAGCGTTCTCTCCTCCGCGCGAGCGTATAGCTGCTGAGCGTTCTACACCTCCGCTCTAGCGGATAGCTGCTGAGCGTTCTACACCGTCGCGTCTAGCGATAGCTCTGGAGTCTTCTACACCTCCGTCTAGCGATAGCTGCTGGAGTCATCTACACCTTCCCGTCTAGCGGATATCTGCTGAGCATCCTACAACCTCCTCGTCTAGCGGATAGCTTCGGAGCGTGTCTAACACCTCCCCGCGTCTAACGGTAGCTGCTGGAGCGTTCTACACCCTCCCGCGTCTAGCGGATAGCTGCTGGAGCGTTCTAACACCTCCTCGTCTAGCGGGATAGCTTGCTGGAGCGTTCTACACCTCCGTCTAGCTGCTGGAGCGTTCTACACCCTCCGCGTCTAGCTGGATTAGCTGCTGGAGCGATTCTATCTACACCCTCCCGTCTAGCGGAGAGCTGCTGGAGCGTTCTAAACCCTCAACCCTCCCGCGTCTAGCTGCTGGAGCGTTCTACACCTCCGCGTCTAGCGGATAGCTGCTGGACGTTTCTACACCTCCGTCTAGGGAAGCTTGCTGGAGCGTTCTACACCTCCGCCCGTCGAAGCGCTGGAGCGTTCTACACCTCCGCGTCTATTCGGATCGCTGCTGGAGCAGTCTAACGAACACCTCCGCGTCTAGCGGATAGCTGCTGGAGCGTTCTAACCACCTCCTTCTAGTCGGATAGCGCTGGAGCGTTCTACTACAACCTCCCTCCTAGCGGATACTGCTGGAGCGTTCTACACCTCTCCGTCTGGGGAGAATGCTGCGGGAGCGTTCTATTCAGCACCTCCGTCTAGTCGGATAGCTCGGGAGCGTTCTACAACACCTCCGCTTCTAGCGATAGCTGCTGGAGCGTTCCTAAAACACAAAACCTCCGTCTAGGAGAGCTGCTGGCGTTCTACACCTCCCGCGTCTAGCGGATATCTGCTGGAGCGTTCTAGAACCCCCCCTCTAGCTGCTGGAGCGTCTACAACACGCTCCGTCTAGCGGATAGCTGCTGGAGCGGTCTACACACCTCCGTCTAGCGATAGCTGCTGGCGCGTTCTACATCTACACCTCCGTCTAGCGGATACTTCTGAGCGTTCATACATAACCGCCGCGTCTTCGATAGCTGCTGGAGCGTTCTAACACCTCCGTGTCTAGCGATAGCTGCTGGAGCGTTCTAAATAACACTCTCCGTCGTAGGGAAGCTCTGCGCGTTTCTACACCTCCGCTTCTAGACGATACTGCTGGAGCGTCTACACAAACACCCTCCGTCTAGTGAGAGCTCTGGATCGTTCTAACACCTCCGCGTCTAAGCGGAATAGCTGCTGGAGCGTTCTTATTCTACCCCTCCCGCGTCTAGCTGCTGGAGCTTTCTACCACCCCCCGCGTCTAGCGGATATCTGCTGGAGCGTTCTGCACCTCCGCTCTACGTATAAGCTTCTGGACGTCTAAACACCTCCGTCTAGCGGATAGCTGCTGGAGCGTTCTAAACACCTCCGCGTTCCTAGCGGATACTTGGCTGGATTCGTTCTAACAACAAAACCCTTTAAACAACCCTCTCCGCACTAGCGGGATAGCTGCTGAGCGTGCTAACCCTCCAGCGTCTAGCTGCTGGAGGGCCCTTTCACACCTCCGCGTTCTACGATACTGTGGAGCGGTTCTAACACCTCCCGTCTAGCGATAGCGGCTGGCCGTTCTAACCCTCCGCGTCTAGCTGCTGGAGCGTGCTACAAACCTCCGCGTCTAGCGGATAGCGCTGGAGCGTCTACACCTCCGTCTAGCGGATAGCTGCTGGACGTTCTACACCTCCGCGTCTAGCTGCTGGAAGCAGGTTCTATCTACACCTCCTCGTCTAGCTGCTGGAGCGTTCTACTCGCCTCCGTCGTCTAGCGGATAGCTGCTGTATCCGTTCTACACTCCGCGTCTAGCGATGCTGCTGAGCGTTCTAACCACCGCCCGTCTAGCGTAGAGAGACTGCTGGAGCGTTCTACGCGCTCCGCGTCTAGCGGATACTTGCTGGATCGGTCTACACCTCACTCCTCCTTCTAGCGGATACTGCTGGAGCGTTTCTACCCCATCCGTCTAGCGGAAGCTGCTGAGCGTTCTAACACCCTCCGCGTCCGAGCTGCGGAGGCGTTCTATCACCTCCGCTCTAGCGGATGCTGCTGGAGCGTTCTACCACCTCCGCGTTCTAGCTGCTGGAGCGTTCTAACACCCTCGCGTCTGCGGATACCTGCTGGGCGTTCTACCTACAAATCTACACCTCCCCGCGTCCTAGCTGCTGGAGCGTTCTACAATTCTACACCTCCGTCTAGCGGATAGCTGCTGGAGCGTTCTAACACCTCCGCGTCTAGCGGATAGCTGCGGAGCGTTCTAACACCTCCTCTAGCGGATAGCTGCTGGAGCGTTCATAACCGCCGCGTCTAGCGATGCTCTGAGCGTTCTACACCTCCGCGTCTAGCGGATACTGCTGAGCGTTCTACACCTCCTCGTCTAGCGATTAAAGCTGCTGGAGCTTTCTAACACCTCCGCGTCTAGCGGATAGCTTGCTGGACGTTCTACCATAACACCTTTCAACAACAACAACCCCGCGTCTAGCTGCTGGAGCGTTCCGACACCTCCGCGTCTAGCTGCTGGAGCGTTCTACCCTCCTCGTCTACGGATAGCTGCTGGGCGTTCTATTCTAACACCTCCGCGTTACGGATATCTGCGGGATCGTCTACAAACCTCCGTCTAGCGATAGCTGCGGAGCTTTCTACACCGCCGTCTAGCGTATAGCTGCTGGAGCATCCTACACCTCCGGCTAGCGGATAGCTTCTGGAGCATCCCCTACACCTCCTCGGCTAGCGGATAGCTGCTGGAGCGTTCTAACACCTCCGCGTCTAGCGGAGTAGCTCTGGAGCGTGCTACACTCCGCGTCTAGCGATACTGCTGGAGCGTTCGTACACCTCCTCGCTGCGGTAGCCTGCTGGAGCGTTCTACACCCTCGTCTAGCTGCTGGAGCGTTTCTACACCCTCCCCTCGCGTCTAGCGGATAGCTGCTGGAGCGGTCGAAACAACCTCCGCGTCTAGCGGATAGCTGGCGGAGCGTTCTAACCCTTCCGCGTCTAGCTGCTGAGCGTTTCTACACCTCCGCGTCTAGCGGATAGCTGCTGGAGCGTTCCCTACCCCTCCTTCTAGGGGATAGCTGCTGGAGCGTTCTACAAACCTCGCCGTCTGCTGCTGGAGCGTTCGACCCTCCGCGTTTTTCCCGAGCGGATAGCTGCTGGAGCGGTCTATTCTACAACCTCCGCGTCTAGCGATAGCTGCTGGAGCGTTTCTTTACCCAACCTCCGTCTAGCGATAGCTGCTGAGCTTTCTAATCTACACCTCCGCGTCTAGCGATCGCTGCTGGAGGTTCTACTACACCTCCGTCGAGGGGATGCTGCTGGAGCGTTCTAAACACCTCCGTCTAGCGGATAGCTGCTGGAGCGTGCTACACCTCCGCGTCTAGCGGATAGCTGCTGGAGCGTTCTAACACCTCCGTCGAGCGGATGCTTCTTGCACCTGGAGCGTTCTATCCTAACAACCGCCGCGTCTAGCGGATAGCTGCTGTAGCTTCTAACCTCCCGTCTAGCTGCTGGAGCGTTCTACATTCTACACCCCGTCTATCGGATAGCTGCTGGAGCGTTCTCCACCTCCGTCTAGCGGAATAGCTGCTGGAGCGTTCACACCCTCCGTTACGGATAGCTGCGGAGCGTTCTACCCTCACGCGTCAGCGGATAGCTGCTGGAGCTTCTAAACACCCTCCGTGTCTAAGCGGATAGTCTGCTGGGAGCGTTCTCACCTCCGTCTAGGGATAGCTGCTGGAGCGTTCTACACCTCCACCTCCGCGTCTAGCGGATAGCTGCTGGAGGCTTTCCCTACACCTCCGTCTAGGGGATAGCTGCTGGAGCCTTTCTGACACCTCCGCTTCAATAGCGGATAGCTGGCTGGAGCTCAACCCTCCGCGTCTAGCTGCTGGAGCGTTCTATCTAACACCTCCGCTCTAGCGATAGCGCTGGAGCGTTCTACAACCTCCGGTCTAGCGGCTAGCTGCTGGAGCGTCTACACCTCGTCTACGGTGCTGCTGGAGCGTTCTACACCTCCCGCTTCTAGCGGATAGCTCTGGAGCCGGTTACACCTCCATCTAGCGGATACTGCTGGAGCTTCTAAACCTCCGCGTCTAGCTTGCTGGGCGTTCTACAACCCCCGTCTAGCGGATAGCTGCTGGAGCGTTCTCACCTCCGCGTCTAGCGGATAAGCGCTGGAGCGTTTCTAAACCCTCCGCTTCTACTCTGGAGTCGTTCTACACCTCCCGTCTAGCGGAATAGCTCTGGAGCGTCTACACCTCCGCGTCTAGCGGAATGCTGCTGGAGCTTCTTCCTACAATCTGCACCTCGTCTAGGTATAGCTGCTGGAGCGTTCTACACCTCCCGTCTAGCGGATAGCCTGCTGGGAGCAGTTCTACAACACCTCCTCGTCTAGCGGATAGCTGCTTGAGCGTTCTCACCTCCGCGTCTAGCGGATACTGCTGGAGCGTTCTACACCTCCTCTAGCGTGATAGCTGCTGGAAGCGTTTCTACACCTCCGCGTCTAGCGATACTGCTGGAATCGTTCTACACCTCCTCGTCTAGCGGATTACTGCTGGAGCGTTCTATACACCTCCGCGTCTAGCGGATCGCTGCTGGATCGTTCTACATTCTACACAACCTCCGTCTGAGCTGCTGTAGGCGTTCTACACCTCCGCGCTAGCGGATAGCTGCTGGAGCGTGTCTAACACCTCACGCGCTAGCGGATAGCTGCTGGAGCGTTCTACACTCGCGTCTAGCGTATAGCTGCTGGACGTTCTAACACCTCCGTCTAGCGGATAGCTGCTGGAGCGTTCTTACACCTCCGCGTCCTAGGGGATAGCATGCTGGAGCGTTCTACTACACCTCCGTCTAGCGGTTAGCTGCTGGAGCGTTCTACACCTCCGCGTCTAGGGGATAGCTGCTGGAGCGTTCTACACCTCCTCGTCTAGCGGATAGCTGCTGGAGCGTTCTACACCTCCGTCTAGCGGATAGCTGCTGGAGCGTTCTACACCTCCGCGTCTAGCGGATAGCTGCTGGAGCGTTCTACACCTCCGTCTAGCGGATAGCTGCTGGAGCGTTCTACACCTCCGAGTCTAGCTGCTGGAGCGTTCTACACCTCCGCGTCTAGGGGATAACTGCTGGAGCGTTCTACACCTCCGCGTCTAGGGGATAACTGCTGGAGCGTTCTACACCTCCGCGTCTAGGGGATAACTGCTGGAGCATCAGAGGACAGTTGGAAAGAGGAGGAGATGTACAACGTTTAATAGACATACTAAGTTAGCAAAACAATTGCTTTTTAATCATTAGTAAACACTCCTGCTGTTAGGGAAAGTTTATCAACATGAAAATAAAGTTTAATACAAATACAATAAATCCTAAAATGAATGTAGGCATATTTAAACTGTTTTGACAGTTATTTAGATCCATGATGGTCTTCGTCAGTTACCGTCCGTTACCGTCAGTTACCGTCAGTTACCGTCAGTTACCGTCACAGCCCCACGTGTGTGATTATGTGAAAGCCGTGTCAGTTCACCACGCTGGGCCCACACCTTCCTCTTTTTTTTCCCCCCTGAGGTCAGGTGGTCATAATGTTCTTCAAGACACTTCCTCCTTAATCTGACAGCCACCACTGTTACATGCTATATTATTATTATTACTATTATGTGTGTTTTGTCTGGGGTGTTGGGAAAGACAGAAAACAACACATTTCCGTTTTAACCTTGCTAGATAGGTTACTGGATCCAACAGGTAATGAGACACACACCTGGATCAGTTGTCCATACGTTTCAGTAATGCGTTATCTTGCTCTCTCTCCACCCCCCCCCCCCACCCCCCCCCACCCCCCCCCCCCCCCCCCCCCTCCCAGAAACATGCTACCCATTATCAGTCACGTTGAATACTTCTGCTAGATAGACCAGTTATGTGCAGTGTGTTACCCTCCCTCTCTGTCCTCCAGGAACCTGCTCCCCATCAGTCACGTGTGTACAGAGGAAGGGGAGAAGCCCATGGTACTGCTGCCCTTTATGAACTGGGGTAACCTCAAACTGTTCCTGAGACAGTGCAAGCTGGCCGAGGCCAACAACCCACAGGTGAGCCCCTAACCCTGGCTCCGGCCTATTGTCATCCTACCGTTGTCCTATCATTGTACTACAGTCATCCTACCGTCATCCTACCATTGTACTACCGTCGTCCTACCATTATACTACAGTCATCCTACCATTGTACTACAGTCATCCTACCATCATCCTACCATTGTACTTCCGTCGTCCTACCATTATACTACAGTCATCCTACCATTGTCCTACCGTTGTACTACAGTCATCCTACCGTCATCCTACCATTGTACTACAGTCATCCTACCGTCGTCCTACGGTACACATATTAATGTCTGCTCCGGCTAAAACATGTCATTGTCATCCCATCAACAGAATAGTGGGGGAAATAACCTGATAGTTAATGTTAGATGTATAATATATGTGTATAAGTCATGTGCGCATACATTTTTACGTATGGGTGGTCCCGGGGATCGAACCCACTACCCTGGCGTTACAAGCGCCGTGCTCTACCAATTGAGCTACAGAGGACCGCGTATGACCATGTATGATTGATACGTTCAGACATTACCTTTTAACATTTTCCTCCTAGCGTTACAGCTAAACAGTTGCTGCTGTATTTCCTCTAACCCTGTGATAGTGTTACACAGAACAATACATTGTTTTAAAGCAGTTAGGCATCAACTGACACCAACCAATAACCAGGCCCGTAAAGTCTGTCAGGGGTTTTAATGTAGTGTGTATTAAGCTGAAGCTCAGGGCAGAGACTGTTTCCCCATGAGGAGACAATCACCCCATTGTGCTCGGTAACCCCAGGGGTCCTTTAATCCCTTGGCATAGGCGTCCTCTGAGATGCCTGTTATGTAAATTTGTATTTGTCAAATACACGTGTTTAGCAGATGTTATAGCGGGTGTAGCGAAATGCTTGTGCTTCTAGCTCCGACAGTGCAGTAATATCTAATAAGTGATATCTAACAATTTCACAACATATACCCAATACAGATACAGTAGAATATTGTGGAATGCAGTATATACAGTTGAAGTTGGAAGTTTACATACACTTAGGTTGGAGTCATTAAAACTCATTTTTCAACCACTCCACAAATTTCTTGTTAACAAACTATAGTTTTGGCAAGTCGGTTAGGACATCTACTTTGTGCATGACACAAGTAATTTTCCAACAATTGTTTACAGACAGATTATTTCGCTTATAATTCACTGTATCACATTTCCAGTGGGTCAAAAGTTTACATACTAAGTTGACTGTGCCTTTAAACAGCTTGGAAAATTCCAGGAAATTATGTCATGGCTTTAGAAGCTTCTGATAGGCTAATTGACATCATTTTAGTCAATTGGAGGTGCACCTGTGGATGTATTTCAAGGCCTACCTTCAAACTCAGTGCCTCTTTGCTTGACATCATGGGAAAATCTAAAGAAATCAGCCAAGTCTGGTTCATCCTTGGGAGCAATTTCCAAACGCCTGAAGGTACCACGTTCATCTGTACAAACAATAGTACGCAAGTATAAACACCATGGGACCACGCAACCGTCATACCGCTCTGGAAGGAGACACGTTCTGTCTCCTAGGGATGAACGTACTTTGGTGCGAAAAGTGCAAATCAATCCCAGAACAACAGCAAAGGACCTTGTGAAGTTGCTGGAGGAAACAGGTACAAAAGTATCTATATCCACAGTAAAACGAGTCCTATATCGACATAACCTGAAAGACCGCTCAGCAAGGAAGAAGCTACTGCTCCAAAACCGCCATAAAAAAGCCAGACTACGGTTTGCAACTGCACATGGGGACAAAGATCGTACTTTTTGGAGAAATGTCTTCTGGTCTGAAAATAGAACTGTTTGGCCATAATGACCATCGTTATGTTTGGAGGAAAAAGGGGGTTGCTTGCAAGCCGAAGAACACCATCCCAACCGTGAAGCACGGGGTGGCAGCATCATGCTGTGGGGGTGCTTTGCTGCAGGAGGGACTGGTGCACTTCACAAAATAGATGGCATCATGAGGAAGGAAAATGATGTGGATATATTGAAGCAACATCTCAAGACATCAGTCATGAAGTTAAAGCTTGGTTGCAAATGGGTCTTCCAAATGGACAATGACCCCAAGCATACTTCCAAAGTTGGCAAAATGGCTTAAGGACAACAAAGTCAAGGTATTGGACTGGCCATCACAAAGCCCTGACCTCAATCCTATAGAACATTTGTGGGCAGAACTGAAAAAGCGTGTGCGAGCAAAGAGGCCAACAAACCTGACTCAGTTACACCAGCTCTGTCAGGAGGAATGGGCCAAAATTCACCCAACATATTGTGGGAAGCTTGTGGAAGGCTACCCGAAACGTTTGACCCAAGTTAAACAATGTAAAGGCAATGCTACCAAATACTAATTGAGTGTATGTAAACTTCTGACCCACTGGGAATGTGATGAAAGAAATAAAAGCTGAAATAAATCATTCTCTCTACTATTATTCTGACATTTCACGTTCTTAAAATAAAGTTGTGATCCTAACTGACCTAAGACAGGGAATTTTTACTAGGATTAAATGTCAGGAAATGTGAAAAACTGAGTTTAAATGTATTTGGCTAAGGTGTATGTAAACTTCCGACTTCAACTGTACATATGAGATGAGTAGTGCAAGATATGTAAACATTATTAAAGTGACTAGTGTTCCATTTCTTAAAGTAGCCAGTGATTTCAATAGGCAGCAGCAGCCTCTAATGTACTAGTGATGGCTATTTAACAGTCTGATGGCCTTGAGATAGAAGCTGTTTTTCATTCTCTCGGTCCCAGCTTTGATGCACCTGTACTGACCTCGCCTTCTGGATGATAGCGGGGTGAACAGGCAATGGCTCGGGTGGTTGATGTCCTTGATGATGTTTTTGGCCTTCCTGTGACATCGGGTGCTGTAGGTGTCTTGGAGGGCGGGTAGTTTGCCCCCGGTAATGCGTTCGGCAGACCGCACCACCCTCTGGAGAGCCCTGCGGTTGCGGGCAGTGCAGTTGCCGTACCAGGCGGCGATTCAGCCCGATAGGATGCTCTCAATTGTGCATCTGTATAAGTTTCTTAGGGATTTAGGTGCCAAGCCAAATTTATTCAGCCTCCTGACGTTGAAGATGCTCTGTTGCGCCGCCTTCACCACACTGTCTGCGTGGGTAGACCATTTCAGTTTGTCAGTGATGTGTACGCCAAGGAACTTGAAGCTTTCCACCTTCTCCACTGCGGTCCCGTTGATGTGGATTCCTGAAGTCCACGATCATCTCCTTTGTTTTGTTGACGTTGTGTGAGAGGTTATTTTCCTGGCACCACACTCCCAGAGCCCTCACCTCCTCCCTGTAGGCTGTCTCGTCATTGTTGGTAATCAAGCCTACTACTGTTGTGTCGTCTGCAAACTTGATGATTGAGTTGGAGGCGTGCTTGGCCACGCAGTCATGGGTGAACAGGGAGTACAGGAGGGGGCTGAGCACGCACCCTTGTGGGGCCCCTGTGTTGAGGATCAGCGAAGTGGAGATGTTGTTTCCTACCTTCACCACCTGGGGGGCGGCCCGTCAGGTAGTCCAGGACCCAGTTGCACAGGGCAGGGTTCAGACCCAGGGCCTCGAGCTTAATGATGAGCTTGGAGGGTACTATGGTGTTGAATGCTGAGCTATAGTCAATGAACAGCATTCTTACATAGGTATTCCTCTTGTCCAGATGGGATAGGGCAGTGTGCAGTGCGATGGCGATTGCATCGTCTGTGGATTTATTGGGGCGGTAAACAAATTGAAGTGGGTCTAGGGTGACAGGTAAGGTAGAGTTAATATGATCCTTGACTAGTCTCTCAAAGCACTTCATGATGACAGAGGTGAGTGCTACGGGGCGATAGTCATTTAGTTCAGTTACCTTTGCTTTCTTGGGTACAGGAAGAATGGTGGCCATCTTGAAGCATGTGGGGACAGCAGACTTGGAAAGGGAGAGATTGAATATGTCTGTGAACACACCAGCCAGCTGGTCTGCGCATGCTCTGAGGATGCGGCTAGGGATGCCGTCTGGGCCGGCAGCCTTGCGGGGGTTAACATGCTTAAATGTCTTACTCACGTTGGCCACAGAGAAGGAGAGGCCACAGTCCTTGGTAGTGGGCATCGTCGGTGGCACTGTGTTATCCTCAAAGCGGGCGAACACGGTGTTTAGCTTGTCTGGAAGCGAGACGTCGGTGTCGGTGACGTGGCTGGTTTTCCTTTTGTAGTCCGTGATTGTCTGTAGACCCTGCCACATACGTCTCGTGTCTGAGCCGTTGAATTGCGACTCCACTTTGTCTCTATACTGATGTTTTGCCAGTTTAATTGCCTTGCGGATTGAGTAGCTACACTGTTTGTATTCTGCCATATTCTCAGTCACCTTGCCATGGTTAAATATGGTGGTTCGCACTTTCAGTTTTGCGCAAATGCTGCCATCTATCCACGGTTTCTGGTTAGGGTAGGTTTTAATAGTCACAGTTTTAATAGTCGCACCAATCAGCCTTTAACGCAGTGAGTGAACACACACACACACATAAACACACAAACAAACAGACATAAACACACACACACATTCCTCTTTCAAACCAGGAGACCGAAGCTTTGTTTAAGGTGCAGCAGAAAAAAACATACCGACTCATTTTCCATCACAAGATAAAGCTTTCTGCTCCATCACTGTTGTGCTTTTGGGATAGCTCATCACCACCACCAGCGCTTTGAATTCCCCATCCATCCATCCATCTTCTCTATATATTCTTTAGGTTATTGTATTGGGCTGACAGATATACTCATGGAGTTGTTTTCCCCTCGTGCTAGTGTAATAAACATGAAGACCTACACTGAGTGAACAAAACATTAGGAACACCTGCTCTTTCCTTTGACATAGACTGACCAGGTGAATCCATGATGCCTTATTGATGTCACTTGTTAAATCCACTTCAATCAGTGTAGACGAAGGGGAGGAGACGGGTTAAAGAAGGATTTTTAAGCCTTTAGACAACTGAGACATGGATTGTGTATGTGTGCCATTCAGAGGGTGAATGGGCAAGACAAAAGATTGAAGTGCCTTTGAACAGGGTATGGTAGAAGGTGCCAGGTGCACCGGTTTGAGTCTGTCAAGAACTGCAACGCTGCTGGGTTTTTCACGCTCAACTGTTTCCCGTGTGTATCAAGAATGGTCCATCACCCAAAGGACATCCAACCAATTTGACACAACTGTGGGAAGCATTGGAGTCAACATGGGCCAGCATCCCTGTGGAACTCTTTCAACACCTTGTAGAGACCATACCCCGACGAATTGAGGCTGTTCTGAGGGATAAAGGGAAGGTGCTCTTAATGTTTTGTTCAGTCAGTGTATATCATTGGTATAACATTAGAGGGAGACTGAGTCTACATCCCTAATGGTACCCTATTTCCTATATACTACACTACTTTTGACCATGGGCTTTGGTCAAAAGTGGTGCACTAATATACAGAATATAAGGCACCTTGAAGTGTCTGAAAAACACTGAGGGAGCGTAGCATTACTGCAGTCTCTAGCGTAGCATTACTGCAGTCTCTAGCGTAGCATTACTGCAGTCTCTAGCATAGCATTACTGCAGTCTCTGGCGTAGCATTACTGCAGTCTCTAGCGTAGCATTACTGCAGTCTCTAGCATAGCATTACTGCAGTCTCTGGCGTAGCATTACTGCAGTCTCTAGCGTAGCATTACTGCAGTCTCTAGCGTAGCATTACTGCAGTCTCTGGCGTAGCATTACTGCAGTCTCTAGCATAGCATTACTGCAGTCTCTAGCATAGCATTACTGCAGTCTCTAGCATAGCATTACTGCAGTCTCTAGCGTAGCATTACTGCAGTCTCTAGCGTAGCATTACTGCAGTCTCTAGCGTAGCATTACTGCAGTCTCTAGCGTAGCATTACTGCAGTCTCTGGCGTAGCATTACTGCAGTCTCTAGCGTAGCATTACTGCAGTCTCTAGCGTAGCATTACTGCAGTCTCTAGCATAGCATTACTGCAGTCTCTAGCATAGCATTACTGCAGTCTCTAGCATAGGCATTACTGCAGTCTCTAGCGTAGCATTACTGCAGTCTCTAGCGTAGCATTACTGCAGTCTCTAGCGTAGCATTACTGCAGTCCTCTGGCGTAGCATTACGGCAGTCTCTAGCGTAGCATTACGCAGTCTCTAGCGTAGCATTACTGCAGTCTCTAGCGTAGCATTACTGCAGTCTCTAGCTTAGCATTACTGCAGTCTCTAGCGTAGCATTACTGCAGTCTCTAGCGTAGCATTACTGCAGTCTCTAGCGTAGCATTACTGCAGTCTCTAGCGTAGCATTACTGCAGTCTCTAGCGTAGCATTACTGCAGTCTCTAGCGTAGCATTACTGCCGTCTCTAGCGTAGCATTACTGCCGTCTCTAGCGTAGCATTACTGCAGTCTCTAGCGTAGCATTACTGCAGTCTCTAGCGTAGCATTACTGCAGTCTCTAGCGTAGCATTACTGCAGTCTCTAGCGTAGCATTACTGCAGTCTCTAGCGTAGCATTACAGTTCAAGGTTTCTCTATGTCACGTGCCTGATAAATGATAAGGACGGGACTCATTCACTTCTTTCATTTAAAGTCCCACTCCAGTCTCCTTTTCACCTCATTTAACAGCTGATTTCCTTAACAAAAGGGAACATCTCAATAGGTGGTCCAGGTATGTCATGACATCACAAGTGGGCCGTTCCTCTTTTGTTCTCTATTGCTCCTCAAGCAAGGGGGGGAGGCTGATGACATCACGGATTCCCATCAGACCAATGCCCTTCTCCCCGCACCTCTCTGATTCAGAGGGGTTGGGTTAAATGCAAAAGACACATTTCAGTTGAATGCGTTCAGTTGTACAACTGACTAGGTATCCCTTATAATAATATAATAATATGCCATTTAGCAGACGCTTTTATCCAAAGCGACTTACAGTCATGCGTGCATACATTTTTTTTTGTGTATGGGTGGTCCCGGGGATCGAACCCACTACCTTGGCGTTACAAGCGCCGTGCTCTACCAGCTGAGCTACAGAGGACCACATCCCTTGAAGTTGTCTACCTTTTAATGTGTGTACATTACTGTATTTATACTTGGGATATTGTTTTTCAACAGGAGAAGTTTTTTTTTAAATCGCTGGAGGACATTTTTTAAATTAAAAATCACAAACCAATGCCCAACATTACGGCTAAAGGCCTTTCTGTCCCAGGTTTGAGCCAGAGACGGACGTCCAGGTTGAAGCTTCCTGCCCTCTTGAGGTTTAACGATGCTTCGACGTTGCCAGGCCAGACGAGTTGAGTCACGCTGACAGATCAGATCACAGCACATTAAACAGCTGTCAATGTCTTTCTGCTGTTTGTGTCAGAGTGTCCAGCGCCTACGATGATGATCATCAAAGACCTGATGGTCTACATAAGCACTAAGATGCCTGCTCCTACACAAGCTAGTCTCTCTCTGCAGGATATTATCACACACACACACACACACACACACACACACACACACACACACACACCTCTGCAGGATATTATCACACACACACACACACACACACACACACACACACACACACACACACCTCTGCAGGATATTGTCACACACACACACACACACACCTCTGCAGGATATTATCACACACACACACACACACACACACACACACCTCTGCAGGATATTGTCACACACACACACACACACACCTCTGCAGGATATTATCACACACACACACACACACACACACACACCTCTGCAGGATATTATCACACACACACACACACACACACACACCTCTGCAGGATATTATCACACACACACACACACACACACACACCTCTGCAGGATATTAACACAATTAGCAGCGCGTCGTTGGCTAGCTGTCTGTTCTGAAACACGAGTTGTTTGTGTTCCCTAGACATCCGCTAGGCTAAGCTACAGTAATTAGAGTCATGATCTGCTGTTTATGTACACACCGCTAGGCTAAGCTACAGTAATTAGAGTCATGATCTGCTGTTTATGTACACACCGCTAGGCTAAGCTACAGTAATTAGAGTCATATCTGCTGTTTATGTACACACCGCTAGGCTAAGCTACAGTAAGTTAGAGTCATGATCTGCTGTTTATGTACACACCGCTAGGCTAAGCTACAGTTAATAGAGTCATGATCTGCTGTTTATGTACACACCGCTAGCTAAGCTACAGTAATTAGAGTCATGATCTGCTGTTTATGTACATCACCGCTAGGCTAAGCTACAGTAATTAGAGTCATGATCTGCTGTTTATGTACACACACACCGCTAGGCTAAGCTACAGTAATTATAGTCATATCTGCTGTTTATGTAGCAACAAACCGCTAGGCTAACACAGTAATTAGAGTCATGATCTGCTGTTTATGTACACACCGCTAGGCTAAGCTACAGTAATTAGAGTCATGATCTGCTGTTTATGTCACACAACCGCTAGGCTAAGCTACAGTAATTAGAGTCATGATCTGCTGTTTATGTGACACACCGCTAGGCTAAGCTACAGTAATTAGAGTCAGTCTGCTGTTTATGTAACAAAAACCGCTAGGCTAAGCTACAGTAATTAGAGTCATGATCTGCTGTTTATGTACACACCGCTAGGCTAAGCTACAGTAATTAGAGTCATGATCGCTGTTTATGTTATGCACACGACCGCTAGGCTAAGCTACAGTATTAGAGTCATGATCTGCTGTTATGCACACACCGCTAGGCTAAGCTACAGTAATTAGAGTCATGATCTGCTGTTTATGCACACACCGCTAGGCTAAGCTACAGTAATTAGAGTCATGATCTGCTGTTTATGCACACACGCGTAGGCTAAGCTACAGTATTAGAGTCATGATCTGCTGTTTATGACACACACAACACGCCTCAACAGCTAGCTAAGCTACAGTAATTAGAGTCATGATCTGCTGTTTATGCACACACACCCGCTAGGCTAAGCTACAGTAATTAGAGTCATGATCTGCTGTTTATGCACACAAGCCCGCTAGGCTAAGCTACAGTAATTAGAGTCATGATCTGCTGTTTATGTCACACACCGCTAGGCTAAGCTACAGTACATTAGAGTCATGATCTGCTGTTTATGCACACAACCCGCTAGGCTAAGCTACAGTAATTAGAGTCATGATCTGCTGTTTATGCACACACCGCTAGGCTAAGCTACAGTAATTAGAGTCATGATCTGCTGTTTATGCACAACCGCTAGGCTAAGCTACAGTAATTAGAGTCATGATCTGCTGTTTATGCACACACCGCTAGGCTAAGCTACAGTAATTAGAGTCATGATCTGCTGTTTATGCACACACCGCTAGGCTAAGCTACAGTAATTAGAGTCATGATCTGCTGTTTATGCACACACCGCTAGGCTAAGCTACAGTAATTAGAGTCATGATCTGCTGTTAGACACACCGCTAGGCTAAGCTACAGTAATTAGAGTCATGATCTGCTGTTTATGACACACCGCTAGGCTAACTACAGTAATTAGAGTCATGATCTGCTTTTATGTACACACCGCTAGGCTAAGCTACAGTAATTAGAGTCATGATCTGCTGTTTATGACCACACACCGCTAGGCTAAGCTACAGTAATTAGAGTCATGATCTGCTGTTTATGCACACACCGCTAGGCTAAGCTACAGTATTAGAGTCATGATCTGCTGTTTATGTACACACCGCTAGGCTAAGCTACAGTAATTAGAGTCATGATCTGCTGTTTTAGGACACACCGCTAGGTAAGCTACAGTAATTAGAGTCATGATCTGCTGTTTATGCCACACCGCTAGCTAAGCTACAGTAATGAGAGTCATGATCTGCTGTTTATGTACACACCGCTAGGCTAAGCTACAGTAATTAGTCAGATCTGCTGTTTATGTACACACCGCTAGCTAAGCTACATGAATTAGGAGTCATGATCTGCCTGTTTATGCACACACCGCTAGGCTAAGCTACAGTAATTAGAGTCATGATCTGCTGTTTTATGCACACACCGGCTAGGCTAAGCTACAGTAATTAGAGTCATGATCTGTGTTTGTGCACACACGCTAGGCTAAGCTACAGTAATAGAGTCATGATCTGCTGTTTATGCACACACCGCTAGGCTAGCTACAGTAATTAGAGTCATGATCTGCTGTTTATGTACACACCGCTAGGCTAAGCTACAGTAATTAGAGTCATGATCTGCTGTTTATGCACACACCGCTAGGCTAAGCTACAGTAATTAGAGTCATGATCTGCTGGTTTTATGTACACACCGCTAGGTACTACGTATAGAGTCATGATCTTTTTATGCACACACCGCTAGGCTAAAAGCTACAGTATTAGAGTCATGATCTGCTGTTTATGTACACATACCGCTAGGCTAAGCTACAGTAATTAGAGTCATGATCTGCTGTTTATGCCACCACCGCTAGGACGAAGACTACGTAATTAGAGTCATGATCTGGTCTGTGGTTATGTACACACCGCTAGGGCTAAGCTACAGTACCATTCGAGAGTCATGATCTGCGGTTTTATGTACACATCCGCTAGGCTAAGCTACAGGTAATTAGAGTCATGACTCTGCTGTTGTATGTACACCACCGCTAGGCCTAAGCTACAGTAATTTAGAGTTCATGATCTGCTGTTTATGTACACACCGACTAGGCTAGCTACAGTAATTAGAGTCATAGATCGGCTGTTTATGCACACACCCAGCTAAGGCTAAGTATACAGGTAATTGATGAGTCCATGATCTGCTGTTTATGCACACACTAACCCGCTAGGCTAAGCTACAGTCAATTAGAGTCATTGATCTGCTGTTTTATTGCAACACCGCTAGGCGAAGCTACAGTAATTAGAGTCATGATCTGCTGTTATGAACCACCGCTAGGCTAAGCTACAGTAATAGAGTCATGAGTCGGTCTGTGTTTATGCACACACCGCTATAGGCATAAGCTACAGTCAATTAGAGTCCATGATTGCTGTTTATGCACACACCGCTAGGCCTAAGCTACAAGTAATTAGAGTCTGATCTGCCTGTTTATGCACACACCGCTAGGCGTAAGCTACAGTAATTAGAGTTCATTGATCTGCTGTTTATGCACACACCCGCTAGGCTAAAGCTACCAGTATTAGAGTCATGATCTGCGGTTTCTGCACACACGCTAGGCTAAGCTTACAGGGTTAATTAGAGTCATGATCTGCGGTTTATTCACACACCGCCTAGGCTAAGCTACAGTCATTAGAGTCATTGATCTGCTGTTTATTGTTACACACCGCTAGGCTTAAGCTTACAGTAATTAGAGTCATGATCTGCGTTTATGCTACACACAGCTAGGCTAAGCTACAGTAATTAGAGTCATGATCTGCTGTTTATGTTACACACCGCTAGGCTAAGCTACAGTAATTAGAGTCATGATCTGCTGTGTTTATGTACACACCGCTAGGCTAAGCCTACAGTAATTAGAGTCATGATCTGCTGTTTATGTACACACCCGCTAGGCTAAGCTACAGTAATTAGAGTCATGATCTGCTGGTTTATGTACACACCGCTAGGCTAAGCTACAGTAATTAGAGTCATGATCTGCTGTTTTATGTACACACCGCTAGGCTAAGCTACAGTAATTAGAGTCATGATCTGCTGTTTATGTACACACGCTAGGCTAAGCTACAGTAATTAGAGTCATGATCTGCTGTTTATGTACACACCGCTAGGCTAAGCTACAGTAATTAGAGTCATGATCTGCTGTTTATGTCACACACCGCTAGGCTAAGCTACAGTAATTAGAGTCATGATCTGCTGTTTATGCACACACCGCTAGGCTAAGCTACAGTAATTAGAGTCATGATCTGCTGTTTATGCACACACCGCTAGGCTAGCTACAGTAATTAGAGTCATGATCTGCTGTTTATGTACACACCGCTAGGCTAAGCTACAGTAATTAGAGTCATGATCTGCTGTTTATGTACCACACCGCTAGGCTAAGCTACAGTAATTAGAGTCATGATCTGCTGTTTATGTACACACCGCTAGGCTAAGCTACAGTAATTAGAGTCATGATCTGCTGTTTATGTACACACCGCTAGGCTAAGCTACAGTAATTAGAGTCATGATCTGCTGTTTATGTACACACCGCTAGGCTAAGCTACAGTAATTAGAGTCATGATCTGCTGTTTATGTACACACCGCTAGGCTAAGCTACAGTAATTAGAGTCATGATCTGCTGTTTATGTACACACCGCTAGGCTAAGCTACAGTAATTAGAGTCATGATCTGCTGTTTATGTACACACCGCTAGGCTAAGCTACAGTAATTAGAGTCATGATCTGCTGTTTTATGTACACACCGCTAGGCTAAGCTACAGTAATTAGAGTCATGATCTGCTGTTTATGTACACACCCGCTAGGCTAAGCTACAGTAATTAGAGTCATGATCTGCTGTTTATGTACACACCGCTAGGCTAAGCTACAGTAATTAGAGTCATGATCTGCTGTTTATGTACACAACCGCTAGGCTAAGCTACAGTAATTAGAGTCATGATCTGCTGTTTATGTACACAACCGCTAGGCTAAGCTACAGTAATTAGAGTCATGATCTGCTGTTTATGTACACACCGCTAGGCTAAGCTACAGTAATTAGAGTCATGATCTGCTGTTTATGACACAACCGCTAGGCTAAGCTACATAATTAGAGTCATGATCTGCTGTTTATGTACACACCGCTAGGCTAAGCTACAGTAATTAGAGTCATGATCTGCTGTTTATGTACACACCGCTAGGCTAAGCTACAGTAATTAGAGTCATGATCTGCTGTTTATGTACACACCGCTAGGCTAAGCTACAGTAATTAGAGTCATGATCTGCTGTTTATGTACACACCGCTAGGCTAAGCTACAGTAATTAGAGTCATGATCTGCTGTTTATGTACACACCGCTAGGCTAAGCTACAGTAATTAGAGTCATGATCTGCTGTTTATGCACACACCGCTAGGCTAAGCTACAGTAATTAGAGTCATGATCTGCTGTTTATGTACACACCGCTAGGCTAAGCTACAGTAATTAGAGTCATGATCTGCTGTTTATGTCACACACCGCTAGGCTAAGCTACAGTAATTAGAGTCATGATCTGCTGTTTATGCACACACCGCTAGGCTAAGCTACAGTAATTAGAGTCATGATCTGCTGTTTATGCACACAACCGCTAGGCTAGCTACAGTAATTAGAGTCATGATCTGCTGTTTATGTACACACCGCTAGGCTAAGCTACAGTAATTAGAGTCATGATCTGCTGTTTATGTACACACCGCTAGGCTAAGCTACAGTAATTAGAGTCATGATCTGCTGTTTATGTACACACCGCTAGGCTAAGCTACAGTAATTAGAGTCATGATCTGCTGTTTATGTACACACCGCTAGGCTAAGCTACAGTAATTAGAGTCATGATCTGCTGTTTATGTACACACCGCTAGGCTAAGCTACAGTAATTAGAGTATGATCTGCTGTTATGTACACACCGCTAGGCTAAGCTACAGTAATTAGAGTCATGATCTGCTGTTTATGTACACACAACCGCTAGGCTAAGCTACAGTAATTAGAGTCATGATCTGCTGTTTATGTCACACAAACCCCTAGGCTAAGCTACAGTAATTAGAGTCATGATCTGCTGTTTATGCACACACCGCTAGGCTAAGCTACAGTAATTAGAGTCATGTCTGCTGTTTATGCACACACCGCTAGGCTAAGCTACAGTAATTAGAGTCTGATCTGCTGTTATGCACACACCGCTAGCTAAGCTACAGTAATTAGAGTCATATCTGCTTTTATGCCCCTGGCTTCTATGGGACACACACCGCTAGCTAAGCTACAGTAATTAGAGTCATGATCTGCTGTTTAGCACACACCGCTAGGCTAATAGCTACAGTAATTAGAGTCATGATCTGCTGTTTATGCACCACACCGCTAGCTAAGCTACAGTAATTAGAGTCATGATCTGCTGTTTATGTCACACACCGCTAGGCTAAGCTACAGTAATTAGAGTCATGATCTGCTGTTATGCACACACCGCTAGGCTAAGCTACAGTAATTAGAGTCATGATCTGCTGTTTATGCACACACCCGCTAGGCTAAGCTACAGTAATTAGAGTCATGATCTGCTGTTTATGCACACACCGCTAGGCTAAGCTACAGTAATAGAGTCATGATCTGCTGTTTATGCACACACCGCTAGGCTAAGCTACAGTAATTAGAGTCATGATCTGCTGTTTATGCACACACCGCTAGGCTAAGCTACAGTAATTAGAGTCATGATCTGCTGTTTATGCACACACCGCTAGGCTAAGCTACAGTAATTAGAGTCATGATCTGCTGTTTATGCACACACCGCTAGGCTAAGCTACAGTAATTAGAGTCATGATCTGCTGTTTATGTACACACCGCTAGGCTAAGCTACAGTAATTAGAGTCATGATCTGCTGTTTATGCACACACCGCTAGGCTAAGCTACAGTAATTAGAGTCATGATCTGCTGTTTAGTACACACCGCTAGGCTAAGCTACAGTAATTAGAGTCATGATCTGCTGTTTATGCACACACCGCTAGGCTAAGCTACAGTAATTAGAGTTCATGATCTGCTGTTTATGCACACACCGCTAGGCTAAGCTACAGTAATTAGAGTCATGATCTGTGTTTATGCACACACCGCTAGGCTAAGCTACAGTAATTAGAGTCAGGATCTGCTGTTTATGCACACACCGCTAGGCTAAGCTACAGTAATTAGAGTCATGATTGCTGTTTATGCACACACGCTAGGCTAAGCTACAGTAATTAGAGTCATGATCTGCTGTTTTATGCAACACCCGCTAGCTAAGCTACAGTAATTAGAGTCATGATCTGCTGTTTATGCAACACACCGCTAGGCTAAGCTACAGTAATTAGAGTCATGATCTGCTGTTTATGCACACAACCGCTAGGCTAAGCTACAGTAATTAGAGTCATGATCTGCTGTTTATGCACACACCGCTAGGCTAAGCTACAGTAATTAGAGTCATGATCTGCTGTTTATGCACACACCGCTAGGCTAAGCTACAGTAATTAGAGTCATGATCTGCTGTTTATGCACACACCGCTAGGCTAAGCTACAGTAATTAGAGTCATGATCTGCTGTTTATGCACACACCGCTAGGCTAGCTACAGTAATTAGAGTCATGATCTGCTGTTTATGCACACCCCGCTAGGCTAAGCTACAGTAATTAGAGTCATGATCTGCTGTTTATGCACACACCGCTAGGCTAAGCTACAGTAATTAGAGTCATGATCTGCTGTTTATGCACACACCGCTAGGCTAAGCTACAGTAATTAGAGTCATGATCTGCTGTTTATGCACACACCGCTAGGCCTAAGCTACAGTAATTAGAGTCATGATCTGCTGTTTATTGCCCACACACCGCTAGGTCTAAGTACAGTAATTAGAGTCATGATCTGCTGTTTATGCACACACCGTAGGCTAAGCTACAGTAATTAGAGTCATGATCTGCTGTTTATGCACACACCCGCTAGGCTAAGGCTACAGTAATTAGAGTCATGATCTGCTGTTTATGTACACAACCGCTAGGCTAAGCTACAGTAATTAGAGTCATGAATCTGCTGTTTATGTACACACCGCTAGGCTAAGCTACAGTAATTAGAGTCATGATATGCTGGTTTATGTACACACCGCTAGGCTAAGCTACAGTAATTAGAGTCATGATCTGCTGTTTTATGTACCACACCGCTAGGCTAAGCTACAGTAATTAGAGTCATGATCTGCTGTTTATGTACACACCGCTAGGCTAAGCTACAGTAATTAGAGTCATGATCTGCTGTTTATACACACCGCTAGGCTAAGCTACAGTAATTAGAGTCCAGGATCTGCTGTTTATGTACACACCGCTAGGCTAAGCTACAGTAATTAGAGTCATGATCTGCTGTTTATGTCACACCCCCTAGGCTACTACAGTAATTAGAGTCATGATCTGCTGTTTATGTACACACGCTAGGCTAAGCACAGTAATTAGGTCATGATCTGCTGTTTTGACACCCAACCGCTAGGCCCAAACTACAGTAATTAGAGTCATGATCTGCTGTTTATGACACAACCGCTAGGCTAAGCTACATAATTAGAGTCATGATCTGCTGTTTATGTACACACAACCGCTAGGCTAGCTACAGTAATTAAATCATGATCTGCTGTTAAAGACACAACCGCTAGGCTAGCTACAGTAATTAGAGTCATGATCTGCTGTTTATGTACACACCGCTAGCTGGCTACAGTAATTGAGTCAGATCTGCTGTTTATGTACACAAACCCCTAGGGGTAAACTACAGTAATTAGAGTCATGATCTGCTGTTTTTAACACAAACCCCTAGGGTAGCTACAGTAATTAGAGTCTGAAACTCTGTTTATGTACCCACCGCTAGGCAGCTACAGTAATTAGGTCATGATCTGCTGTTTATGTACACACCGCTAGGCAAACTACAAATAATTAGAGTAAAGATCTGCTGTTTATGTACACACCCCCTAGCTAAGCTACAGTAATTAGAGTCATGATCTGCTGTTTATGACACACCGCTAGGCTAAACTACAGTAATTAGAGTCATGATCTGCTGTTTATGTACACACCGCTAGGCTAAGCTACAGTAATTAGAGGGCATGATCTGCTGTTTATGTACACAACCGCTAGGCTAAGCTACAGTAATTAAATCATGATCTGCTGTTTATGTACACACCGCTAGGCTAGCTACAGTAAATTTGAGTCATGATCTGCTGTTTATGTACACACCGCTAGGCTAACTACAGTAATTAGAGTCATGATCTGCCTGTTTATGTACACACCCAGGCTAAACTACAGTAATTAGAGTCATGGATCTGCTGTTATGTACACCAAAAGCTAGGCTAAGTACAAATAATAGTCATGATCTGCGGGTTTTTGCACACAACCGCTAGGCTAACTACAGTAATTTAAGTCATGATCTGCGTTTATGTAACACCGCTAAGGCTGAAGCTACATAATTAGAGTCATGATCTGCTGTTTATGTACCACCGCTAGGGAGCTACAGTAATTGAGTCATGATCTGCTGTTATGACACACCGCTAGGCTGAGCTACGTATTAGAGTCAGATTGCTGTTTTTGCCACACCGGGTGGCTAAACAAGTAATAGAGTCATGATCTGCTGTTTAGTACAACACCGCTAGGCTAAACTACAGTAATTAGAGTCATGATCTGCTGTTTAGTACACACCAACCCGCTAGGCTAAGCTACAGTTTAAATTTGAGTCATGATCTGCTGTTTATGTACACACACCGCTAGGCTAAGCTACAGTATTAGAGTCATATCGGGTGTTTATGTCAAAACACCGCTAGGCTAAGCTACAGTAATTAGAGTCATGATCTGCTGTTTATGACACACCGCTAGGCTAAGCTACAGTAATTAGAGTCATGATTGCTGTTTATGTACACACACCGCTAGGCTAAGCTACAGTAATAAGTCATGATCTGCTGTTTATGCACACACCGCTAGGCTAAGCTACGTAATTAGAGTCATGATCTGCTGTTTATGTACACACCGCTAGGCTAAGCTACAGTAATTAGAGTCATGATCTGCTGTTTATCACACACCGCTAGGCTAAGCTACGTAATTAGAGTCATGATCTGCTGTTTATGCACACCCGCTAGGGTAAGCTACAGTAATTAGAGTCATGATCTGCTGTTTATGCACCACCCGCAGGCTAAGCTACGTAATTAGAGTCATGATCTGCTGTTTATGCACACCCACCGCTAGGCTAAGCTACAGTAAATTTGAGTCATGATCTGCTGTTTTATGCACACACCGCTAGGCTAAGCTACGTAATTAGAGTCATGATCTCGTTTATGCCACACACCCCCTAGGGTAAGCTACAGTAATTAAGTCATGATCTGCTGTTTATGCAAACACACCGCTAGGCTAAGCTTTCAGTAATTAGAGTCATGATCTTGTTTTCCCCCCTTTTGTTACACACCGCTGGTAGTACAGTAATTGATCATGTTGCTTTTATTCCCCCCGTAGGCTAGCACAGAATTAGAGTCGATTGCTGTTTTGAAAAACGCTAGGAAAAGTAAGTAATTAAGTCTGACTGCTTTATGCAACACCACCCCTAGGCTGGCACAGAATTAGAGTCATGAGCTTTTATGACACACCGAGGTAAGCTACAGTAATTAGTCATTCTGCTGTTTATGAACACCCCGCGGGGCAAACTACAGAAATTGAGTCTGATCTGGTTTTGACACCCGCTAGGCTAACTCAGTAATTAGAGTCATGATCTGCTGTTTATACCACCGCAGGTAAGCTACAGTAATTAGAGTCATGATTGGTTTATGCACACACCGCTAGGCTAAGCTAAAGTAATTGATTTGATCTGCGTTTATACACCCCCTGGCTAAGCTCAGAAATTGAGTCATGATCTGCTGTTTACAAAAAACCGCGGGGGAAGCTACAAAAATTTAGAGTCTGATCTGCTGTTTATGCAACACCCTGGCTAACACAGAAATTTAGAGTCATTTTTGGTTTTTTATGACCACCGGGGCTAAGCTACAGTAATTAGAGTCATGATCTGCGTTTTTGACCACCGCTAGGCTAACAAGAAATTAGAGTCATGATTGCTGTTTATGAAACCCCCACCCGGGCTAAGCTACAGTAATTAGAGTCATGATCGTGTTTTATCACCCGCTAGGCTAAGTAATAATTAGAGTCGATCTGCTTTTTTTGCACACACCCTGGGCTAAGTACAGAATTAGAGTCATGATTGCTTTTTATCAACACCGCTAGGCTAACTACATAATTAGAGTCATGATCTGCGTTTTTTGACACCCGTAGGAAAGCTACATAATTGAGCGATTGCGTTTATGCAAAAGCTAGCTAAGCTACAGTAATTAAGTTGATCTGCGTTTTTTCCACCCCCGCGGGGCAAAGCTACATAATTAGAGTCATGATCGCTTTTTATGACACCCCCGCTAGGCAAGCCAGTAATTTAGAGCCCCGATTGCTTTTTTTATGAAACCACGCTAGGCTAAGCTACAGAAATTTAGAGTATGATCTGCTTTTTATGCACACACCGCAGGCTAAGCTACAGTAATTAGAGTATGATTCTGTTTTGAAAACCCACCGCTAGGCTAAGCACAGAAAATTAGGTTGATCTGTGTTTATCCCAAAACCCAAGCTAAGCTACAGTAATTAGAGCATGATCTGCTGTTTTGCACACACGCTAGGCAAAGCTACAAAATGAGTCATGATCTGCTGTTTTGCACACACCCGGGGCTAAGCTCGGAATTAGAGTCTGATCTGCTGTTTTGCACCACCGTAGGCTGCTAAGTAATTAGGTATGATTGTGTTTATGCACACACCGCTAGGTAAGTTTACATAATTAGAGTCATGATCTTGCTGTTTAGCACACACCCCGCTAGGCAAAGCTACAGAAATTAGAGTATGATTTGTTTAGAAAACCACCGTAGGCTAAGTACGAATTAGAGTCATGATTCTTTTTATGACACACCGAGGCAAAGCTCGAATTTAGAGTCATGATTGCTTTTTATGCACACACCGCTAGGCTAAGCTACAGTAATTAGGTAAAAACTGCTTTTTATGCCACACCCTGGCTAAGCTACGTAATTAGAGTCATGACGCTGTTTATGAAAACCACGCTAGGCAAGACAGAAATTAGGTCATGATCTGCTGTTTATGCACCACCGCTGGGCTAAGTAAGTAATAGAGTCTGATCGCTTTTTATGAACACCCCGCTAGGCTAACTACAGAAATAGAGTCATGATCTGCTGTTTATGCACACACCCAGGCTAAGCTACATTTTAAAAGGTCATGATCTGCTTTTATGCAACACCACTAGGCAAAGCTCAGAATTTAGAGTATGATCGCTGTTTTTTGCACACCCGTAGGCAAGCTACAAAATTGGTATTTCTCTGTTTTGCACCACCGCTAGCCCAGTACGTAATTAGAGATGACGGGGTTTAGAAAAACCGTAGGTAAGAAACGAATTAGAGGACTGCTTTAGCCCCCGTAGGCTAAGAAGTAAAAAGAAGAGCTTTTTTAGGAAAGCTGGTAAAAGTAATTTGAGCTGTCGGGGAGAACACGAGGCTAACTCATATTAGGTCATGATGGTTTATGAACCCCGAGGAAACTACATAATTAGAGTCATGATCTGCTGTTTAGCACCACGCTAGGCTAAGCTCGTAATTAAGTCATACTGCTTTTTTATGACACAACGCGGGGGAAGCACAGAAATTGAGTCATGATTCGTTTATGCACCACCCTGGGCAAATACGTAATTAGATCATGACTGTTGGTTATGCACACACCGTAGGCTAAGCTCAGTAAAAGTCATGATCGTTTTTTACAACACACCGCTAGGCTAAGCTACATAATTAGGTCAGATTGCTGTTATGCACACACCCTAGGAAAGCTCAGTAATTAGAGTCATACTGCTGTTTTATCCACCGTGGGCTAGTACAGAAAAAAATTAAGTCATGATTGCTGTTTATCAAAACCCGCTGGGCAAAGCTACGAAATTAGAGTCATGATCGGGTTTTATGCACACACCTGGGCTAGCACAAAATTTAGAGCTGATCTGTTTTATAAACACCGCTAGGCAAAAGACAGTAATTAGAGATGATTGCTTTTTTAGGGCCACCCATTGGGTTTTGGGTACTACCCGGGGGCCCCGGGCTGTCTCAGGGGGCCCTCCTAAAGAGAAAGGGCCCCCTCCCCCTGTTTAAGCTCAAGGCGTATAACAAGAAGGAAACTCATCCTATTTTTAAATCTTGTGATTTAAATAAAAAGTCCTATGCAGTGATATGTTTTTCTATCTCTGTAGGAGGGGTTTACTGGGGGGGCGGTTTACCCGAGGGTTGGTTTTATCTCAGAGTGGTGGTCTTATCCTCAGAGGGTTGGTTTTATCTCAGAGTGGGGTTTTCCCTCAGAGGGTGGTTTTATTCAGATGGTGGTTTCCTCAGGGGGTTGGTTTACTCAGGGGGGGAATTCTAATGATTTAAAAGCTCACCAACCCAGGCTCGTCCTCTGAATATCCACTTCCTCTGTCCGTCTGTCTGTCTGTCTGTTTGTCAATTTTCAATTCAATTCAGTTTGCTTTATTGGCATGACTTAACAATGTACGTATTGCCAAAGCTTACTTCGGATATTTACACTATTAACATAATTAAAATAATAATAATCAATTTTGTCAACGGGACAACAGTAACAACAATAACCAAGGGTCAAAATAACCATTGAACAATAACAATATAGAGGACATGTGCAGGTTGGTTTGTCTGTCAGACACTGTCCCTCATCTTCTGGCAGGCAGCAATGTAGTGCGCTGCCAACCCACAGCTCTCTGTGTCCTCCCCCAACAGGACGGGTAGCCTATTCTCATCAGAGAGGTCTTTGAAACCTTGAAAAACTGTTTCAAATTTGGGGAAATTACACTCTCTAATTGGTTTATATTTTTGATATTTTGTCAGGAAATGCAGCTCTGTCTCAGGTTCTGCTGTGGTGCAGTGGTTGCACAGCCTTTCCTCTACAGGGAGCCAGGTTTTCCTGTGTCTACCCTTCTCTATGGCAAGGCTGTGCTCACTGAGCCTGTACTTTGTCTAGGTTTTTCTAAGGTTTTGATAAGTAACCATGGTCAAATAGTTAGCCACGGCGTACTGTCGATTTAGGGCCAGACAGCACTGCATTTAACATTGTGCTCATGCTTGTGTTTCCCAATAAGCAATGTAGTTTTGTTTTGTTGTAATTTGGTTAATTCTGATTGATTGGATGTTCTGGTCCTGAGGCTTCAGTGTGTTAGTAGAACAGGTTTGTGAACTCAGCCCCAGGACCAGCTGGATGAGGGGACTCTTTTCTTTGCTCAGCTCTTGGCATTGCAGGGCTTGGTAATGATATGAGAGGGGGGTCACTGTATTTGAGATTTCCAAAAACTTAATTGCTATTTTTTGAGTTTTTATTATTAGTGGATATTGGCCTAATTCTGCCCTGCATGCATTGTTTGTAGTTTTCCTCTGGACATGTAGGAGAATCTTACAGAACTCTGCAGAGTTTCAATGGGGTGTTTTTTTTTTTTTAAACTCCAGTGCTAAACTCTTCAGTCCAAAGATTCAGCCCTGAATGTTCCACATGGTAACTGACAGCGATTTCGTGTTGCAAAAAGAAATAACAGCACAGTCAAAATACAATAACTACTAACTACTACGTTGTTAAGAGTGAAGGGTTTAGCACTGGCGTCTCAACGTCAACAGTGAAGAGGCGACTCCGGGATGCTGACCTTCTAGGCAGAGTTGCAAAGAAAAAGCCATATCTCAGACTGCCCATCTTAATCTTTTCTTTTTATTGGCCAGTCTGAGATATGGCTTTTTCTTTGCAACTCTGCCTAGAAGGTCAGCATCCTGGAGTCGCCTCTTCACTGTTGTCGTTGAGACTGGTGTTTTGCAGGTACTATTTAATGAAGCTGCCAGTTGAGGACCTGTGAGGCATCTGTTTCTCAAACTAGACACACTAATGTATTTGTCCTCTTGCTCAGTTGTGCACCGGGGCCTCCCACTCCTCTTTCTATTCTGGTTAGAGCCAGTGTGTGCTGTTCTGTGAAGGGAGTAGTACACAGCGTTGTACGGGATCTTCAGTTTCTTGGCAATTTCTCGCATGTAATAGCCTTCATTTCTCAGAACAAGAATAGACTGACAAGTTTCACAAGAAAGTTATTCGTTTCTGGCCATTTTGAGCCTGTAATCGAACCCACAATTGCTGATGCTCCAGATACTCAACTAGTCTCAAGAAGGCCAGTTTTATTGCTTCTTTAATCAGCACGACAGTTTTCAGCTGTGCTAACATAATTACAAAAGGGTTTTCTAATGATCAATTAGCCTTTTAAAATTATAAACTCGGATTAGCAAACACAACGTGCCATTGGAACACAGGACTGATGGTTGCTGATAATGGGCCTCTGTACGCCTATGTAGATATTCCATAAAAAAATCAGCCGTTTCCAGCTACAATAGCCATTTTCAACATTAACAATGTCTACACTGTATTTCTGATCAATTTGATGTTATTATAATGGACAAAAAAATTGCTTTTCTTTCAAAAACAAGAACATTTCTAAGTGACCCCAAACTTTTGAACGGTTAGTGGATCTTCTATACATTTGAGTTCATTTAGCGGACGTTCTTATCCAGAGAGATCGTTCTCCGCCCTCCTGTCTTACTCGAGTCCCCTTATACCACCAACTTTCCCCCCCCCAGCCCATCCTTTTTTTTACCCTCACCATTACAGCCTTTTCCCCCTTATCCCACTTTGTTCCTCTCGTTCATGCTTTCCCTGCTAGTCTTTACTCACCATTATTTTCTTGCCACCATCCTTCCTCCGTTAAGTTCTTATCATTTTTCCTTCTTCATTCTTATAAACCCTCCTCAATGCTCTTATTTTTGTTCTTTTCCGCCTTCACCTTTTCTTTTCTTTCCCACTTTTCCCAACCAGCATCGCCTATGCTTCCCTCTTTATCCGACTCTCCTGTAGTTGTGTCTCACTCGCCTTCTTCTGGTGTCTCCTCTTTTCCCTGCTTCCACACTTCTCCCCGTTTTTCTCTTTTCCTTGTACAGCGTTTCTCCTCTCCGTCCGTCCTGTTTTTTTCTTTGGTCTTACCCCCTTACCGTTTTCCCCCGCCTCTTTTTTCCATAGCTGTTTTTCGTTGATCCCCAACCTACCGTCTCATATCCCTTTCTTTTGTCGTCCCTCCTTTCATTCCTTCTTCCTGTTTTTCACCTTTTCTCTTACAGTAGTGAGTGATACATTTTATTATTTTTTCATACTGGCCCCCGTGGGAATCGAACCCACCACCCTGGCGTTGCAAACGCCATGGCTCTACCAACTGAGCCACATCCCTGCCGGCCTTCCCTCCTCACCCTAGTTAGTGAGATGTGATTGGAGGAGCTGATTAATCCTCAATCAATCCTCCAGGGTCTCATGTACTCGGGAGGACCTCCGCCGTAGCAGCGACAGGGCATGCTGAGGGCCCCGTGGGGGAGGTGGGCCGGGGGGGATTCACTCTGGGTCTGGTAGAGGTGGTGGTTGGTGCGGGTGGTGGTTGGTAGGATGGCCCGGTACCGGTCCAGTTGGCTAAGCCGAGGGAGGGAAGGGGTGTGATGCTCTGGTGGTCGCCTCGTAAGACTAGCTCCGTGAGTAGACCACGGAGATTATTGCCTGGACTGCAAGCCAGGGTTGTGGGGTTCGATTCCACGGGGGGACAGTATGAAAAAATGTATGCACTCACTTAACTGTAAGTCGCTTGGATAAGAGCGTCTGCTAAATGATAAAAAGGGGGGTGGGGCCTGTGGGGTGCACTGGGGGTCTGGTGGGGGCGTTGAGGGGGCCTGGTGCTAATGGTGGTGCAGTGGCATGGTGAGGGCGGAGGGGGCCTGGGGCTCATTGGTGGTGAAATGGGTCATGGTTGGGGCGTTTGAGGGGGGGATGGTGATCCTTTGGTGGTGCAGTGGTATGGTGGGGAGTTGAGGGGGAATGGTGATAATTGGTGGTGAGGTGGTCTGGTGGGCTTGAGGGGGCCTGGTTGTTATTTGGTGGTGCAGTGGTATGGTGGGGCGTGGAGGGGGCCTGGGGCTCTTGGTGGTGCAGTGGCTGGTGGGGCGTTGAGGGTGACTGGTGCTCATGGTGAGTGCATGTGGTCTGGTGGCGGCGTGAGGGGGTGGTGCTCATTGGTGGTTGCAGTGGTCTGGGGTGGGGGCGTTTGAGGGGGCCTGGTCGCTACTTGGGGTGCGTGGGTGGTCTCGGTGGGGGCGTTGGGGGGCATGGTGCTCCTTGGTGGGCATTGGTCTGGTGGGGATGTGCGTTGAGGGGCATGGGGCTCATTGGTGGTGCAGTGTCTGGGGGCGTTGAGGGGGCCTGGTGCTTCCTTGGGGGTGCTTGGTTCGGGGGGGCGTGAGGGGGGGCATGGGGATACTGGTGGTGCGCGGTCTGTGGGGCGTTGAGGGGGCCTGGTGCTCCTTGGGGTTGCACTGGGTAGGTGGGGGAGTTTGAGGGGGAATGGTTCCATGGTGGGCAGTGAGATGGTGTTGGTCTGGTTTGGGGAGTTGAGGGGGGCCTGGTGATACTTGGTGGTGGCAGTGTCGGTTGGGGGCGTTGAGGGGGACTGGTTGCTACTTGGTGGTGAGCTGGTTTCTGGTGGGGCGTTTGAGGGGGCCTGGTGCTCCTTGGTGGTGCAGTGTGGTCTGGTGGGGCGTTGAGGGGGGGCCTGGTGCTACTGGTGGTGGGCGAGGGTCTGGTGGGGCGTTGAGGGGGCATTGGTGCTCCTTGGTGGCGCAGTGGTCTGGTGGGCGTTGAGGGGGCCTGGTTGCTCCTTGGTGGTTGCGCTGGTATGGTGGGGAGTTGAGGGGCCCTGGGTGCTACTTGGTGGTGCAGTGGTATGGTGGGGAGTTGAGGGGGCCTGGTGCTCATTGGTGGGCGCTTGCGTATGGTGGGGAGGGGAGGGGGGACTGGTTGCTACTTGGTGGGTTGCAGTGGTCTGGTGGGGAATTCGCAGGGGGCCTGGTGATCCTGGTGGTGCAGTTGGTAATGGGGGGCGTTGAGGGGGACTGGGCTCATTGGTGGTTGCAGTGGTCTGGTAGGGGTCTATGGGTGGAGGCAAGCATGGGGGTGTTTTTGTATACCAAGTGCCAACGTCCTTAGAGGAATTGGCCAAAAATCCCTACTGTCCGCTTCCTCAGGTGGGGAGTGGTAGGGCAAGATGATCTGGGGGTATTGTTGGGGCTGGGGAGCAGCGTTGACTTTCTGAACGGGTAGTTGGAGGAGGGCAGCAGAGTGGCGATGGTGATGGGGAGCTTGGGGAACACTCAGAGCCCTCTCTCTGCTACTTCTGTTGCCAGGCTCCCTCGCTCCATCCCTGATCCTCTCGCAGGATCGCTGGTGCCGGTAGGGAATAATAATGTGGCCCTTGGTGTGCCAAAGTCTAGGCTTTGGGAGTGGGACAGGAATGTGGAGGGCATCTGTGTTTTTTGGGCTCCATATTTTTGGGAAACCTTGTGGCCTGGGGAAGAGTTTACCTCTGGGTTGAATTTCCATTTGAGTTCAATGAGGATGGCCAGCTCAGTGGGTTTTTTACCAGAGTAAGTGGGTTTACGGTGTGGGCTGGGGCTGGGGATGGAGCGTTTCACAGGGCCTGTGTACAAGGAGGGTGTGTCAGGGGGGGTCCGAGAGCTTCTCTCTGTAGTAGGTGCGTCAGTCGCGGGGGTGGGTGTTAGGGGTGGTGAGGGCTGCAGCTTCTCTATAGGGTCTTATGTCTGTTCTCTGTGAACTGCAAGCAGCCTCTTGATGACAGACAATCTCCTTACCATCTCCCCTCCTTTACCTGACTAGCTTCTCTCATCTGGTGAAAACTTTAACGGCCTCAAGAGCTGTGGTGAGCTCCCTCCTCTGGTGACCTTTCGTCCCAAGAAGCTGTGGTGAGGCCCTTATCCTCATGGTGACCTTACCTCTCAAGAAGCCCTGTGGTGTGAGTGGCCACCCTCATCATGGTGACCTTTACATCCTCAAGAGATGTGTGCGTGTGGGAGGCAATTATTATCTGGAGACAGTTTAACTACTCAAGGATTGGGTTGGAGGCCCTCTTCCTTCATGTGACCTTTACCTCTCAAGATATGTGGTGAGCCCTATCCAGGGTGAACCTTTTACCTCTTCAAGGATGTGGTGAGGCCATCCCGTCTCATCATGGTTGACCTTTACCTGACCAAGCGTCTGTTGGTGAGGCCTCTTCTCATGGTGACCCTTACCTACCAAAGGCTGTGGGGTTACGGCTCTTCCTAATGGTGAACCTTGACCTCCCAAGAGCTCCAAAGAGCGATGGTAAGGCTCTCTCTCAGCTCTGGACAGGTTATTCAGCTGGGGTCCTGCACGGTTGATCTGTGGTAATGTAGATAGAAAGCTTGTGTTATGGGCTGGATGGTGGATGGTGGGGTAGCGGGGGTGGCTTGATCGGGGCTTGATCTTAGCTCAGTTAACCATACCTCTAACAGAGCCAGCCCGTCTCTCAGCAGGCTGATGGTGATGTTTTGGGTCTGGGCTTGGGAGGACATACCTGTTGTGTTGGTTCTGGGTGCTGGGGCTCCTGCGTTGGTAGTGTCTGAGGGTGTGAGGGGAGAGGTGGGGGGTGCTGTCCTTGAGTCTTTTTGGTTTCTGATATCTTCCTTAGGGTGGCGGGAAGGAAGTCCTGCACAAAAGAGCTGAGTGCAGCCTCGTGCCTGCGACATACAAGTGCCGGTTCTATGGTACATTTTACGTCAGAAAACCTGTTTTCCTGGTCCCAGAAATGTGGGATTTGCTTCCCTTGCAGATGCCTTTCTTGGACGATAGCATGAACGGCTGGTTACAACGGTTTTTATTTCTCATACCAGGCCATACTGTGGTCGTGGGAAATAAACAGGTTGTAACAGTCCTGTTGCTGTGAGCAGTCGGCAAACCGTTTCCGGGTTTCATGAATTCTTGTGTTTAAAAATTGATGATTCCCCTTCTCTGATTTGATTTATGCTTGGATGGAGGAAATTCAAAAGGGGGGGGGGGGGGGGGGGGGGGGGGGGGGGGGGGAGGGGGGGTCTATGTATCTGCTGCTGCTGGCGCTGACTCATGGCCGTGTTGCTATGTTACCACCAGTAAACAGGTGGAGATAGACATGAGCTAGCTGACAAAAATTCGGAATGGGCTAGGTTAGAACGATTAAGATTGGTGTTTGAAATCACCAATGTCAAATCTTTTACTACTGTGTTTGATCTGCAGTTGTTTCAGGTGGATGAAATAGATATTATTGTAATGTGCAATGCTTAACAATCCAGATAGTTATAAAAAGTAGGAGTCAGGAAGCGAGGCAGAGAGAGAGAGAGAGAGAGAGAGAAGAGAGCGAGAGAGAGCGAGAGGAGAGAGAGAGAGGAGATCTCTCGTTCTCTCTCTCTCTTCGTTATTCCAGTTCTCTCTTCTCTTCTCTCTATAGTTATCTCTCTATTATCTCTGTTCTCTATTCTATCATCTCTATGTATATTATCATCGTTCTCTCTCTCTCTCTCTCTCTGTCTCTCTCTCTCTCGCTCTCTTCTCCTCTCTCTCTGCTCTCGTTCTATCTCGCTCTCTCTCTCTGTTATCGTTCTCTCTCCGTTCTTCTCTTCTCGCGCTTGTCTCTCTCTCTATCTAACTTTGTCTCTATATCGCTCTCTCTCTCTCTTCTTTGTCTCTCTCTCTCTCTCTCTCTCTCTCTTTGTCTCTCTCTCTTTCTCTCTCTCTCTCTTTCTCTCTCTCTCTCTATCTATCTATATATACTTATTTTCTCTCCTCCTCTCTCTCTAGGCCATCTCCCAGCAGGACTTGGTCCACATGGCGATCCAGATAGCATGTGGGATGAGCTACCTTGCCAGGAGAGAAGTAATCCACAAAGACCTGGCCGCCAGGAACTGTGTGTGAGTATCTGATTACTGCCCAGCTCAGCCCATATTGTGTTACAGCTAATATACCATTTATAATAATAATAATAAATAATATACCATTTATAAAACCTACAGAAAGTGTTGAGTATCAACTACTGTATTGAGTGTTGATGGATTTGTATATTCTGCGAAGAGCTCCACCCAAAAGTTTTGTTTAATTTCGTTATGTTTATTCATCATGAATGATACAAATATGAAAATTGCATTCCCGGTTCTAGATCAATAAGACATATACAATGAATACAGTACGTAGTTCTACAGCTGCACCATCGAGAGCATGTTGTGCGGATGGCCCAGTACGTCTCTGGGGCCGAGCGTCCTGCCATCCAGGACCTCTAAACCAGGCGGTGTCAGAGAAATGCCCAAAAAAATAACGTAGACTGTTCACTCTGCTACCATCCGGCAAAGGGTACCAGGGCTCCGAGACCCCTAAGCCATAAGACTGATAAATAGTTACTGAATGGTTACCCGGACTATCTGCATATCTTGCACTGACTCTATGCAAACTCACAAGACTATATATAAACACTATACACTAACTCACTCATTCACTCACTCACACTACACTGACAGTCTTACACAAAACACACACACATTCACATACATGCACACACAACACACACGCATACCCACATATCACACGCACACTCTCACACACACACGCACACGTTTACACTCTGTTCTTTATTTTAGTCTTATTATTATCTATCCTGATGCCTAGTCACTTTACCCTGCCTTCATGTACAGTGCATTTTGTTACGTTACAGCCTTATTCTAAAATTGATTAAAAACACAAAAATCCTCATCAATCTCCACACAATACCCCATAATGACAAAGCACATTTTTGCAAATGTATTAACGGAAATATTACATTTACGTAAGTATTCAGACCCTTTACTCAGTACTTTGTTGAAGCACCTTTGGCAGCGATTACAGGCTTGACTCTTCTTGGGTATGACGCTACAAGCTTGGCACACCTGTATTTGGGGAGTTTCTCCCATTCTTCTCTGCAGATCCTCTCAACCTCTGTCAGGTTGGATGGGGAGTGTCGCTGCACAGCTATTTTCAAGTCTCTCCAGAGATGTTAGTTCGGGTTCAAGTCCGGGCTCTGGCTGGGCCACTCAAGGACATTCAGAGACTTGTTCCGAAGCCACTCCTGCGTTGTCTTGGCTGTGTGCTTAGGGTCGTTGTCCTGTTGGAAGGTGAACCTTCGCCCCAGTCTGAGGTCCTGAGAGCCAAACGATTCTAAAAACCAGTTTTTGCTTCGTCATTATGGGGTATTGTGTGTAGATTGATAAGGAGAAAAAACTATTTAATCCATTTTAGATTAAGGCTGTAACATAACAAAATGTGGAAAAAGTCAAGGGGTCTGAAAACTTTCAGATTACACTGTATCTACCTCAAATACCTCGTACCCCTCCACATTGATCTGGTACTGGTACTCCCTGTATATAGCTCCACATTGATCTGGTACTTCCTGTATATAGCTCCACATTGATCTGGTACTTCCTGTGTATAGCTCCACATTGATCTGGTACTTAGCTTAGCTTAGTGGTTAAGAGCGTTGTGCCAGTAACCGAAAGGTCGCTGGTTCTAATCCCCAAGCCCACTAGGTGAAAAATCTGTCGATGTGCCCTTGAGCAAGGCACTTAACCCTAGTTGCTCCTGTAAGTCGCTCTGGATAAGAGCGTCTGCTAAATGACCAATTATTTATTTATTTATTTATTTACTTCCTGTGTATAGCTCCACATTGATCTGGTACTTCCTGTATATAGCTCCACATTGATCTGGTACTTCCTGTGTATTCTGTAGCTCCATTCTTGTGTATTTTATTTTATTCCTCTTGTTAGTATTTCATTTCACTGTAAAGTCTACACCTGTTGTATTCGGCACATGTGACAAATAAGATTTGATTTAGAACATAAATTACATAGGAGACCACACTGTCGTACAAAGTCTACTGAAGAAAGGTTAACCTTGTTCTCCCTGGTAGCATTGACAACAGCATGCAGGTGAAGATCGTGGGCAAAAGCCCTGTCCAGAGACTGTTCCCCACGGACTACCACTTTTCTGGGAGACAATGAGAACAGACCAGTACGTGGAGGCCCTGGAGAGCTGCTCAACAATGACTTCTAACTGGGTAGTGATGTGGGGAGGACACACACACACACAAAAAACACACAAAACACCACATAACACCACACACACTTTCCATCTCAAAATGACTTCTTACGGCTAGTGATGTGGTGAGAACACACACAGACACACCAGACACAACACACACCACAACAAAAAAAAAAAAACACAAAAACCAAACAACACAAAGACACACCACAACACACAACACACACACAACCACAAACACACACAACCACACACAACAACAACACACAAAACACAAACCACACAACAAAAAAAAAAAAACACAACAATAAAAAAAAAAAAACAAAAAAAAAAAAAAAAACACAACAAAACAAACAACAAAACAACACCAACAAAACACACACCAAAAACAACATAACAAAACACACACAACACACACAGCAACACACACAACACAACACACAAAAAAAAAAAACACAAATACACACCAAACAACACCAAACACAAACACAACACAAACCCAAAAAAAAAAAAAAACAAAAACACACAGACAAACACAGGAACACACACAGACACACACACACACACACACACACAAACACACACACCACACACACACACAGACACACACACACACACACACACACACACACACACACACACACACATACACACACACACAGACACAACACACACACACACACACACACACACACACACAGACACACACACACACACACACACTTGCCCATCTCAACAATGACCTCTCACTATTGACATGCAGGAAGTTTCCATTCCATTTCCATTTTTTTTTTTTGTAATTTAGCAGACGCTCTTATCCAGACTTACGTGAGCAATTAGGGTTAAGTGCCTTGCTCAAGGGCACATCGGCAGATTTTTCACCTAGTCGGCTCTGGGATTAGAACAGCGACCTTCGGTTACTGGACAACGCTCTAACCATAAGCTACCTACCGCCCCGTCCACTACACACTGGGGTTATACTTCATACTAAGTAGTCTACGGTAAACAAAGGCCGCTATTGGTTGTATTCTGAAGCCACTGTCCGGCTCTTTTTATGGGCTTGATACAGCGCCTTCCTTTTTGGGTCGGGCCTCCAGCCAGGAATCACAAAAGTCTGGGGTTCTTTAGGCCAAGCACCGGTATAAAAACACAACAGTGGAAAGAGAAAGAGTGAGGGTAGGTTTAGGGGGTGAGAAAAAAGGAGAGAGAATTTAGGAACATAGAAAAGAAGTATAGAGAAATAGAGTGCGAGGTTGATAGGATCATTTTTTGAAGGATCTTAGTAGTAGTTTAGAGGTGGAAAGACGGAGATAAATGAGAAAGATATTTGGGGTATAGATACTAAAATAAATCGATACGGATATACAGAGGAGGAGGAGCGGAGAGGCGAAAGCGAAAGGAGGGAGAAGAAGGAGCAGGAAAAAGAGAGGAGAGAAAGAACAGAATACGGAGGAGAGAGAGCCTAACAAGGGATGCAGGAGGGCTGAGGAGAGAAATACAGAACAGGTGAGAGGAGAAGACAGAAGAAGAGCAAAGAAAGAGAGAGAGCAAACAGAAGCGAGACGAGTAGAGAAAGAAAGAAAGAAAGAAGAAAGAAAGACGAAGAGAAAAAGAGGAAAATGAAGAAAGAGAGAACGACAGAAACAAGAAAGAAGAAAGAAGAAACAGAAGAAAGAAAGAACGACGACGAAGACAAAGCAAGAAAGAAAATATAGACAAGAAAAGGGAAAGAAGAAAGAAAACTACCTCAAAGATCAGACCGACTCCAGCCAAGAACTTATCGAAAAACCCCTCCCTCCTCTCTCCTCTCTCCCATCCCCCTCCCTCACTCCCTCACATCCACTCCCTCCCTCCCTCCCTCCCTCCCTCCCTCTCTTTACAGCATCCCCTCCCTGTCAGGACTTCCTCTAATGTCATAGGTTATGACACACATGTTACTGTTAATGAACCAGAGTTACACACACACACACACACACAGTCACGTCGTGATGACTCTCAAGGGATGGTAGTAGTCCTTGTTTCCTTCTGAATCAGGCAGTGGCGATAAAAGTACACAACTCAGACATTCTCCTAAATCTTTCATTGATGTCAAAGGGAGATTTTTCAGAGATTGTGGGTCTCAAGTCTGAATACCGCCCAATGAGCTTCTGGTTCAGCTCCCATTGTTAAATGGTCTTTGTAGAACACTGGCCAATCTTCTGAAGATGACTGATGAATGAATCGGTGACTTGGTTCCAAAACTATAATTATGTTTATATGATTGATGTTCATATTTATACTCTAGTGGACCAGTCTTCTCACGTTCTGTTGTTTGGAAATAGGAAATGGATTAAAAGCTAACGTTAGATTGATTCAGTGTGTTGGGAGTTGTAGCCAGTAGCCACCGTGGTTCTGGGGTCTTTCTGTTCTCAGCCCTTATCAAAACCTTATGTTTTCTATAGTCTTGTGTACATTTTTCAGCTACATTTCCTTGCATTGTGTCAATGGAATGCTTTGTTCAGCCATTGGCGCTGTGCAGGCTGGACAGAACATAACTTACCCTGACACAGATCACACACTGAGAGACCTTGACACTAATGTAACTCATTTCTGGATCACAATACCCCCTGATAAAATCATATGTAATGCAGATACTTTATGGTTTGTAAAAAACTGTCTCTGTGTCCTAGTTTGTGTTCGTCAGCCTGCATGTGTAGCTAATGTTGCACAGAAACAATGGACAGTAGAGATGACACAAACTTTATTTTATTCGTCCTAGATATGAATTACTGTATGTGTCATCCTGTCCTGCATTGTCATATGGATGGCTGTCCATCCCATATAAATAGAATTACTACAACGACAAAAGCCCCTCAGACCTTCTAATAATTGTATTTCTATAGTCGTTCTGCGCTGTGGTCTGACAAATAACCTCTGACCTGTTCCTCAGTGGGCGTTTGGTGTGACCCTGTGGGAGCCGATGACCTTGTAGTCTAACCCCTGACGTCTAACCTTTTCCCTGTTCCTCAGTGGGCGTTTGGTGTGACCCTGTGGGAGTTGATGACCTTGGGACAGACCCCCTACGTCGACATCGACCCCTTCGAAATGGCAGCCTATCTGAAGGATGGATACAGAATAGCACAGCCAATCAACTGTCCTGATGAACTGTGAGTAGAAAAGCTCCGCCAATCAACTGTCCCGATGAACTGTAGGTAGAAAAGCTGTGGCCAATCAACTGTCCTGATGAACTGTAGGTAGAAAAGGTTGGGCCAATCAACTGTCCTGATGAACTGTAGGTAGAAAAGGTTGGGCCAATCAACTGTCCTGATGAACTGTAGGTAGAAAAGCTGTGGCCAATCAACTGTCCCGATTGAACTGAGACACACACACACCTGGTTCTCATGTACAATCTGATTAGGGCAGTTAAGCTGTTTTGTCTTTTAATTGATTAAGTTTGATCATCACTTTTATCGGTCTAACTATTTCCAGTATATTAACTCGGCAAAAAAGGAAACGTCCTCTCACTGTCAACTGCGTTTATTTTCAGCAAACTTAACATGTGTAAATATTTGTATGAACATAACAAGATTCAACAACTGAGACATAAACTGAACAAGTTCCACAGACATGTGACTAACAGAAATGGAATAATGTGTCCCTGAACAAAGGGGGGGTCAAAATCAAAAGTAACAGTCAGTATCTGGTGTGGCCACCAGCTGCATTAAGTACTGCAGTGCATCTCCTCCTCATGGACTGCACCAGATTTGCCAGTTCTTGCTGTGAGATGTTACCTCACTCTTCCACCAAGGCACCTGCAAGTTCCCAGACATTTCTGGGGGGAATGGCCTTAGCCCTCACCCTCCGATCCAACTGGTCCCAGACGTGCTCAATGGGATTATGATCCAGGCTCTTCGCTGGCCATGGCAGAACACTGACATTCCTGTCTTGTAGGAAATCACGCACAGACCGAGCAGTATGGCTGGTGGCATTGTCATGCTGGAGGGTCATGTCAGGATGAGCCTGCAGGAAGGGTACCACATGAGGGAGGAGGATGTCTTCCCTGTAACGCACTGCGTTGAGATTGCCTGCAATGACGACAAGCTCAGTCCGATGATGCTGTGACACACCGCCCCAGACCATGACGGATCCTCCACCTCCAAATCAATCCCGCTCCAGAGTACAGGCCTCGGTGTAACGCTCATTCCTTCGACAATAAACGCGAATCCGACCATCACCCCTGGTGAGACACAACTGCGACTCGTCAGTGAAGATCACTTTTTGCCAGTCCTGTCTGGTCCAGCGACGGTGGGTTTGTGCCCATAGGCGACGTTGTTGCCGGTGATGTCTGGTGAGGACCTGCCTTACAACAGGCCTACAAGCCCTCAGTCCAGCCTCTCTCAGCCTATTGCGGACAGTCTGAGCACTGATGGAGGGATTGTGCTTTCCTGGTGTAACTCGGGCAATTGTGGTTGCCATCCTGTACCTGTCCCGCAGGTGTGATGTTCGGATGTACCAATCCTGTGCAGGTGTTGTTACACGTGGTCTGCCACTGCGAGGACAATCAGCTGTCCGTCCTGTCTCCCTGTAGCATTGTCTTAGGCGTCTCTCAGTACGGACATTGCAATTTATTGCCGTGGCCACATCTGCAGTCCTCATGCCTCCTTGCAGCATGCCTAAGGCACGTTCACGCAGATAAGCAGGGACCCTGGGCATCTTTCTTTTGGTGTTTTTCAGAGTCAGTAGAAAGGCCTCTTTAGTGTCCTAAGTTTTCATAACTGTGACCTTAATTGCCTACCGTCTGTAAGCTGTTAGTGTCTTAACGACCGTTCCACAGGTGCATGTTCATTAATTGTTTATGGTTCATTTGAACAAGCATGGGAAACAGTGTATAAACCCTTTATAATGAAGATCTGTGAAGTTATTTGGATTTTTACGAATTATCTTTGAAAGACAGGGTCCTGAAAAAGGGATGTTTCTTTTTTTGCTGAGTTTAGTATCTCATGAGACTTGTCTCTCAGTATCAATCTTCAGCTGTTCATTAACTGTATCAATCCCTTCAGAATAATAAACATAATTAGATATGGCTTCTTATAGGACGTTCTTCCCTCTGTTATCAACATGCTGTAAGCACAAGTACTGTCCAGCATGGAAAGTTGACTATAGGACCCTCCAGAGGAGAGACGGTTGACTATAGGACCCTCCAGAGGAGAGACGATTCAGTATAGGACCCTCCAGAGGAGAGACGGTTGACTATAGGACCCTCCAGAGGAGAGACGGTTGACTATAGGACCCTCCAGAGGAGAGACGGTTGACTATAGGACCCTCCAGAGGAGAGACGGTTGACTATAGGACCCTCCAGAGGAGAGACGGTTGACTATAGGACCCTCCAGAGGAGAGACGGTTGACTATAGGACCCTCCAGAGGAGAGACGGTTGACTATAGGACCCTCCAGAGGAGAGACGGTTGACTATAGGACCCTCCAGAGGAGAAGGGTTAGGAGAGAAGAATATACATTGAGGCACTGCACCAATGATAGTATGATGACCCGAGGCACTGCACCAATGATAGTATGATGACCCGAGGCACTGCACCAATGATAGTATGATGACCCGAGGCACTGCACCAATGATAGTATGATGACCCGAGGCACTGCACCAATGATAGTATGATGACCCGAGGCACTGCACCAATGATAGTATGATGACCCGAGGCACTGCACCAATGATAGTATGATGACCCGAGGCACTGCACCAATGATAGTATGATGTGTTATGTTTTCTTATTTATGGTTTCTCTGATGACCCATGGTACTGAATGATGACCCATGGTACTGAATGATGACCCATGGTACTGAATGTCCTTGGGACTGAGAGCCTTCAATTCCCAAATATTGGAATGTGATCACTAGTTTTTGTATATATTTTTTTTGTACATGTTGTGCTATTTGATTCAACGTACACTGTGCAATGAGCTAGTGTTTAAATTGCTTGTGTGAGTGCATATTCACTTGCTGACCCAGCTAATTCTCTCTGTCTCTGTCTGTCTGTCTGTGTAGGTTTGCAGTGATGGCGTGTTGCTGGGCCCTGGATCCAGAGGAGAGGCCTAAGTTCCAGCAGCTGGTGCAGTGTCTGACTGAGTTCCATGCGGCGTTGGGGGCATACGTGTAAAATCCACCCCCAGGCTTGTGTATGGACCAGGCCCAGGAGTTACTGAACAGCGCTAATCACCATGAGGAATACATTTACAAACCTTGTGCCTTATTAAAAAGAAAGAACAGACTTTCATCATCATGACAATGTTTTGTAAAGTATAGATTTTTTTTGTATGTAGTTGAATCACATTTCCATTGCGTAGTCGAAGTGAAATAATTGGTATTTCTGGGATTTGTGGAGGCTTCAAGCTGTTCTCTCAGCCAAGTACCATGGATTCTCTTTCTGAGGTCGTCATTTTTCCCAGCATGCATCACTAGCTTCCAGAATAGACCTATACCCTCACTATGAAAGAGGACCCCACAAGGACGTCACTGCACACATCACTGTTTTGGTAAAACGTCCCTCTCTTTCATAAAGACCCACGTGGCCAACAAGCTGTCGCCGCCATTTTCCTAACAACTACGCTTTGAGGACCTGTTTTTTTTAAAGACACACCATGCTAATATGTTGTTTTCTACAGTTGTTTGTACCTTAGAGAAGAAGAGATGAACATTTCTTGTTTTACATCTGTTGTTTTCAGTGAGAGGATGACTCTTTTAACTTACAGTACAGTGGCGGGGTGTCAGAGTGGACAGAGGGTCTGCTTCTCAAATGGTACCCTATTCCCTTCATTGGCCCCATATAGGGCTCTGGTCAAAAGTAGTGCACTATATAGGGAATAGGGTGCCATTTGGGACTCGGATAGAGCTTTGTCTGTGTACTATAGAGATGCTTTTTCTCTCTGTCATGCTATAGTAAACTCAAGGTAGGTACAGAAGGCCCGTTTGGGGGATGGAACGGTCAGTCCGGTCAGTCTCCGAGGCCTAAGCAGCTCTGATCGGCTGTACTTCTTGTGGACCAATGACTTGTGGTGTTTTGTCTCTCGTCTCATCTGTGCTGATCTCCACTGAAGGACCTACGGAACGTTGTGCTACACATTCGTTTCCCTTGGGAGACTGGGGACATTGTCGCCCCCTTCCCATGATCCTCCTCAGCATCTCTTTAGCCAGTAGTGTGGACTGAACAGACTGTATACAGGACACTACATACCCTCAGACTTCAGAGATGTATGCTAATGGGTTGAGTTATATCTTCCACCATCATCGTCCTTTGGATGTTCACTATCACAGCTATCAATTCCAATCTCACAAATATCTGGGGAATGAATATCTAACGTTATTATTATTATTATTATTCTGTGTTTTTGACTTCGACTGTTCTGTCAGAACAAAACCCAGTTGCCAAACATGCTGTTTTGAGAATGAGAAAACATGAATTTATACTACAACACTAATCACTGTGAAAATCCGAATAACTGCCAACCTGGCAACATTATGGCCTTCAGCATGAGCAAGCAGCACGTAATGCCCTGGACCAGAGCAAAATCACGCCAACCTGGCAGCAACATGGCCTCGTGTTATTTTCACATCTAAAATCTGGACGATTTGTCGTCATGATCACTGCTATGTTGAATTAAAGGGTGCTCATTCTGTAAACTGAATTCCTACAAATTAAACAGGACCCTTGGAAAAAAAACAGGCTTTTCATTTTCTTATTCATGTGGTCTGTTTTAATATGTAGTTTGACTCGTTTTATTTACTCTTAAATTACACCTTTTTCCCTTTATAGTGTGCTACTTTAGGGCCCTTCGGGTCTCTGGTCTGAAGTAGTGCACTAAAGGGCCCGATTCAGACTTAGGACATTTACGCCTTTCCTACGCACTTCTCAGTAGTTGGTATTCAGACTTACCTTTATGGAGGTGTGTAACAGGCTTTGTAAGCGTGGTTCCCTAGCGCGCGCTGAATACATTTTTGTTCAACCGCTGAAAACCCTCCCACTTGCTGACCAACTGTTAGCGCGCTGTACTGTCATTTGCGCATTGGCTTCAGAAGCCTATAGCTTCGGGTCTCCACATTTCATCCCAAGTGGCAAGACCAGCGTTTCATAGACTTCACTGTGGAAAAGGTGATATGTTGATATGCTTCAGTTTGCTGCCATGTGACAGGTTTCACGTGTGTCTCCAGCGGTCAGAAGGTAAAATAGGTCTAAAACAAGTGTCATGTATATTTACAATTCCCTTATCCAAACAGATTACTAATTTACCCAGCTCTTATCAATATCTCTTAACAAGTTGTAAATTACAGTGTGTGGAGAATGATGTTATTTCTATCGGAAAAAAAATTAAAGATCCCAGAAATTTTCCTTACGCACAAAAAGCTAATTTCTCTCAAATGTTGTGCACAAATTTGTTTACAATTACATTTCAGTCATTTAGCAGACGCTCTTATCCAGAGTGACTTACAGTAGAGTGCATACATTTTCATTCGTACTGGCCCCCCGTGGGAATCGAACCCACAACCCTGGCGTTGCAAGCGCCCATGCTCTACCAACTGAGCTACAGGAGGACTACAACTGAGCTGTTGGTGCCCCAACATCGCTGTTAGTGAGCATTTCTCCTTTGCCAAGATCATCCATCCACCTCACAAGTTGTGGCATATCAAGAAGCTGATTAAACAGCATGATCATTACACAGGTGCACCTTGTGCTGGGGACAAAAGGCCACTTTAAAATGTGCGGTTTTGTCCCACAACACAATGCCACAGATGTCTCAAATTTTGAGGGAGCGTGCAGTTGGCATGCTGACTGCAGGAATGTCCACCAGAGCTGTTGCCAGATAATTGAATGTTAATTTCTCTACCGTAAGCTGCCTCCAAAGTCGTTTTAGATCATTTGACAGTACATCCAACCAACCTCACAACCGCAGACCACGTGTAACCACGCCAGCCCAGGGCCTCCACGTCCAGCTTCTATACCTGATGAGGGGGAGGGGTGGTGCTGAGGGGTATTTCTGTCTTTAATAAAGCCCTTTTGTGGGGAAAAACGTATTCTGATTGGTGGGCCTATGCCCCCCCAGGCCCAGCTATGGCTGTGCCCCTGCACAGTCATGTGAAATCCATAGAGAAGGTGCCTAATGAATTTATTTCAATTGATTGATTTCCTTCTATGAACTGTAACTCATTAAAGTCTTTGAAATTGTTGCATTTATTTTTGTTCAGCATGGATGTTGCTCAACCTTATTCATTGGGTCATCGCGAGTAAAGGTGCTGGAGTTATGAGGGAATTAATTAAAGGTCAGAATACAGTGTATCTGTAGACACACCTCCGCCACACCATCAGTAATTCGATCTCCACTTATATACAAATAGCGGGTGACTAGCATGCTGTTCTCATGCTTTAAAGGTCAGAATACGCAGAGAGAGAGAACAGTTCATTAAAAAGGGAATTACGTTCCATTTAACTCGGGTGGGAATTCCTCCCTAATGGCATATGGTGCCGTTCGGGACTCAGTTCTTCATGGTTTGCCTGTTTTGAAGTGCAGGAGGAGGAAATGAGTCTGATTGGCAGGATCTACGCTGTGCTTCATACGTTTCCTGAACACGGCAATAAAGCTTTACTGTGCAGTAGCATAGCAGTGCTTTCACCGTTTCACAGCCAGAACCAATCAGAATTATAATCACAGGGATTGATAACCACAACGGGCTTAGGGCGTGCGTTACTACTGGAGTTTAGAGACTTTTATAAAGATTTAGAAAGGCTGAAATGCTTCTAACGCGTTATTAAACATTATACCTGCAGGCTGTAAGTAAAGTGTTGCGTACTGAACAGTTACAATAACCAAGAATATCATGAAAAGATGAACATGTTGGTATGTCAGAATTCCAACCATAGATCCCTTATGGTTTACACATCTGTGGGTCTGAAATTGCACCCTGTTCCATATGGGCCCTGGTCAAATATAGGGCATTATATAGGGAATAGGGTGCCATTTCAGATGCTTACCCTGTATGGATTGACAATGGCATTGTTCCCCGGCTGTATGACAGACAAAGACCCATCTTTCAAGGGGGGAGGCGGATATCACCAGAGGGCACCGTCAGACTAACTCCTTGAAATGTGCAGTTGTTTAAAAAAAAACTATTTTACTCAACTAATTTTTTTACCCTTAAGTATGTGTACATTACTGTATTTATACGTGGGATATTGTTTTTCAACAGGAAAAGTTCTAAAATAGCTGGAGTGAGTCTTTAAGGACAAAATATTTTTAGGAATAGTTTCAGATGATAATGTGATGCATGTGAACATGGTGTACCTAAAGGGGTCCTGGTCACAGTGTTGCTCTGTTTCTTCTAATGGAATGGCCAGAATGTCCTATGTACTGCAACAGACTAGAATGTCCTATGTACTGCAACAGACTAGAATGTCCTATGTACTGCAACAGACTAGAATGTCCTATGTACTGCAACAGACTAGAATGTTCTATGTACTGCAACATACCAGAATCTCCTATGTACTGCAACAGACCAGAATGTCCTATGTACTGCAACATACTAGAATGTTCTATGTACTGCAACAGACCAGAATGTCCTATGTACTGCAACACACTAGAATGTCATATGTACTGCAACAGACTAGAATGTTCTATGTACTGCAACACACTAGAATGTCCTATGTACTGCAACACACTAGAATGTCATATGTACTGCAACAGACTAGAATGTCCTATGTACTGCAACATACCAGAATGTCCTATGTACTGCAACACACTAGAATGTCCTATGTACTGCAACACACTAGAATGTCCTATGTACTGCAACATACTAGAATGTCCTATGTACTGCAAGAGACCAGAATGTCCTATGTACTGCAACAGACTAGAATGTCCTATGTACTGCAACAGACTAGAATGTTCTATGTACTGCAACATACCAGAATCTTCTATGTACTGCAACAGACCAGAATGTCCTATGTACTGCAACAGACTAGAATGTTCTATGTACTGCAACAGACCAGAATGTCCTATGTACTGCAACAGACTAGAATGTCATATGTACTGCAACAGACTAGAATGTTCTATGTACTGCAACAGACTAGAATGTTCTATGTACTGCAACACACTAGAATGTCCTATGTACTGCAACATACTAGAATGTCATATGTACTGCAACAGACTAGAATGTCCTATGTACTGCAACATACCAGAATGTCCTATGTACTGCAACACACTAGAATGTCCTATGTACTGCAACATACTAGAATGTCATATGTACTGCAACATACTAGAATGTCCTATGTACTGCAAGAGACCAGAATGTCCTATGTACTGCAACAGACTAGAATGTTCTATGTACTGCAACAGACCAGAATGTCCTATGTACTGCAACAGACCAGAATGTCCTATGTACTGCAACAGACTAGAATGTTCTATGTACTGCAACAGACCAGAATGTCCTATGTACTGCAACAGACTAGAATGTCATATGTACTGCAACAGACTAGAATGTTCTATGTACTGCAACACACTAGAATGTCCTATGTACTGCAACATACTAGAATGTCATATGTACTGCAACAGACTAGAATGTCCTATGTACTGCAACAGACTAGAATGTCCTATGTACTGCAACACACTAGAATGTCCTATGTACTGCAACACACTAGAATGTTCTATGTACTGCAACATACCAGAATCTCCTATGTACTGCAACAGACTAGAATGTTCTATGTACTGCAACAGACCAGAATGTTCTATGTACTGCAACAGACTAGAATGTCATATGTACTGCAACAGACTAGAATGTCCTATGTACTGCAACATACCAGAATGTCCTATGTACTGCAACACACTAGAATGTTCTATGTACTGCAACATACCAGAATCTCCTATGTACTGCAACAGACTAGAATGTTCTATGTACTGCAACAGACCAGAATGTCCTATGTACTGCAACAGACTAGAATGTCATATGTACTGCAACAGACTAGAATGTTCTATGTACTGCAACACACTAGAATGTCCTATGTACTGCAACATACTAGAATGTCATATGTACTGCAACAGACTAGAATGTCCTATGTACTGCAACATACTAGAATGTCCTATGTACTGCAACAGACTGGAATGTTATATGTACTGCAACATACCAGAATGTCCTATGTACTGCAACAGACCAGAATGTCCTATGTACTGCAACAGACTAGAATGTTCTATGTACTGCAACAGACCAGAATGTCCTATGTACTGCAACATACTAGAATGTCATATGTACTGCAACAGACTAGAATGTCCTATGTACTGCAACATATCAGAATGTCCTATGTACTGCAACACACTAGAATGTCCTATGTACTGCAACATACTAGAATGCCCTATGTACTGCAAGAGACCAGAATGTCCTATGTACTGCAACATACTAGAATGTCCTATGTACTGCAACAGACTAGAATGTCATATGTACTGCAACAGACTAGAATGTAATATGTACTGCGACAGACTAGAATGTCCTATGTACTGCAACATACTAGAATGTCATATGTACTGCAACAGACTAGAATGTCATATGTACTGCAACAGACTAGAATGTCCTATGTACTGCAACAGACTAGAATGTCATATGTACTGCAATAGACTAGAATGTCATATGTACTGCAACATACTAGAATGCCCTATGTACTGCAAGAGACCAGAATGTCCTATGTACTGCAACATACTAGAATGTCCTATGTACTGCAACAGACTAGAATGTCATATGTACTGCAACAGACTAGAATGTAATATGTACTGCAACAGACTAGAATGTCATATGTACTGCAACAGACTAGAATGTCATATGTACTGCAACAGACTAGAATGTCATATGTACTGCAACAGACTAGAATGTCCTATGTACTGCAACATACCAGAATGTCATATGTACTGCAACAGACCAGAATGTCCTATGTACTGCAACAGACCAGAATGTCCTATGTACTGCAACAGACCAGAATGTCCTATGTACTGCAACAGACTAGAATGTCATATGTACTGCAACAGACTAGAATGTCATATGTACTGCAACATACTAGAATGCCCTATGTACTGCAAGATACCAGAATGTCCTATGTACTGCAACATACTAGAATGTCCTATGTACTGCAACAGACTAGAATGTCCTATGTACTGCAACAGACTAGAATGTCCTATGTACTGCAACAGACTAGAATGTCATATGTACTGCAACAGACTAGAATGTCATATGTACTGCAACAGACTAGAATGTCCTATGTACTGCAACATACCAGAATGTCCTATGTACTGCAACAGACTAAAATGTCCTATGTACTGCAACAGACCAGAATGTCCTATGTACTGCAACACACTAGAATGTCCTATGTACTGCAACACACCAGAATGTCATATGTACTGCAACAGACCAGAATGTCATATGTACTGCAACAGACCAGAATGTCCTATGTACTGCAACAGACTAGAATGTCCTATGTACTGCAACAGACCAGAATGTCCTATGCCTTTGTGAGTAAAGGGGCAAACTCCATGGCCAACTGGTGACAGGCAGAATGTTCCTGTTTCCTCTTTGATTGGGAACGTGTAGAAGAACCTTGCACTAATCTCTCGCCTACTCTCTCAATCAATCAATCAATCAATCAATCAATCAATCAATCATATTTTGGGTTGTGGGTTCGTTTCCCACGGGGGGCCAGTATGAAAAATGTATGCACTCACTAACTGTAAGTCACTCTGGATAAGAGCGTCTGCTAAATGACTAAAAATGTTTTAAAAAATCTCACAGATACCAAAACCCCAAACATCAAGCAATGCAGAGGCAAAGACTCCCCTATCACTCCCTTGAGATTGATGTTGATGATGCTGCAAAGACCATAAGACACCTCATGCCGCTCCAAGTCAGTAAACTTGTCAGAGAAACCAAGCACATAGAACACAATACATCAACACCACCATCAAAGATTTCTAGTTGGTCAATGTACACTGGCAGGTTAGAAAATACGAGGCGTTACTTCGACCTTGACTGACCTTTTGTTACTGCTGTTATAAAACACTATGACAGACTGACCAGGTGTATCCAGGTGAAAGCTACGATGCCTTATTGATGTCACCTGTTAAATCCACTTCAAATCAGTGTAGATGAAGGGGAGGAGACGGGTTAAAGAAGGATTTTTAAAGCCTTGAGACAATTGAAGCTATGACACCTTCCTAATATTGATTTGTCTGAATTCATCGGGGCATGGACTCTCCAAGGTGTTGATAGCGTTCCACAGGGTTGCTGGCCCATGCTGACTCCAATGCTTCCCACAGTTGTGTCAAGTTGGCTGGATGTCCTTTGGGTGGTGGACCATTGTTGATACACACGGGAAACTGTTGAACGTGAAAAATCCAGCAGCGTTGCAGTTCTTGACACAAACCGGTGCGCCTGGCACCTACTACCATACCCCGTTCAAAGACACTTAAATCTTTTGTCTTGCCCATTCACCCTCTGAATGGCACACATACACAATCCATGTTTCAATTGTCTCAAGGCTTTAAAAATCCTTCTTTAACCTGTCTCCTCCCCTTCATCTACACTGATTGGAGTGGATTTAACAGGTGACATCAATAAGGGATCATAGCTTTCACCTGGATACACCTGGTAAGTCTGTCCTAGTGTTTTATAACAGCAGTAACAAAAGGTCAATCAAGGTCGAAGTAAAGCCTCATTTGATGTGAATATTTTCTAACCTACCAGTGTACGTTGAAAAACTATAAATCTATGCGCTCACCCTTTTCTTCTTGGGCTTCACCTTTGTAACGGTTCCCACTGTGTGCAGCTGCAAAGCCTTTAACTGGCTTTGTTGGAATAATGACACACTTTTTTTCTTTTCAAACAGTGATTTATAAGGCTTGTGTGTGATTTATCAGAAGAACACCTATTACCATTGGAACCACCTGTTGGATGTCCGTCTAGAATGGAGGGAGGGAGGTTGTGTGTGTGTGTGTGCGTCTGTGTCTGTGTGTGTGTCTGTGTGTCTGTGTGGATCTGTCTCACCTTCGAGGGTATTTGGGGGCAGTATGGTTGACAAATAACGTTCCTAATTCGTCATCCGCATTGATGACATGAGGTCATCATGTAACAGATTGGTTATGTCTGTCGGCGCTAGACCGATACTTTTCACCGACGTATCATATCCGCAAAGTTATGTTTAATTACGGCTATAAAAAATAAAATAAAAACTATTGTCCAACTTTTTGAGATGCTGAACTGTTAAAGGAACTTTTGTTGGGTGGTCAACTTCTATTGAAAATAATTTCGATACAGTATTAATTAATTAAACATATTGACTGTGTTTGTGTAGACCTCTACTTGTTTATTAGATGTTTGTCTAAACAATTACATCATTCATTTCTTATCGTTGAGTAAAAAACAATCACTGCACAGCGTATAAAACAGGTCATGTAAAAATATGGGCTTTCATCATTAACGTTCAAAAACATTGTGCGCGTGGAGTTGTGGGCTGACTCATTACATCACTGTGAGCCATAAAAAAAAAAGCTCATTGAGACTCACCAGTGTAGAAGACTGTGGGACAGACAGAGAGATACAGACAGACCCCTGACTTCAACACGGAGAGACTCACTCACTAATTTCCCCCCCCCACCCACTTTCAACAGCTGAGTTCTACTGGACTGGACTCTCTCTCTTCTCTGGATACCTTTTACTCTTCACAGCAAATGGAGATTTGTGCCAAAGATATGAAGAAACCAAGATCAGTGTTCAGCAACATAAAGGTACGTTGTTATTATTCATTTGTTTTATTAGGGAGATTCATGCATATCACCGTAGTATGATTAGGATGTACATTTTATTGGTTGTTGTGGATTTGAAGAGAGAAAAATTTGCCTAAACAAACATATCCAAACAATTTCTTTAAGAGATTTTTTTCCCAGTGCACACCTCTGATTTGAATTGTAATGGCCACCTTTAGTCCATGCTGTCACACACAGGAAGTATTTAGAATAACCCTCCCTCGTTTTTACATAGAAATGATATAATTAAGCAATAAGGAACCTCTGGGATTTGTGGTATATGGCCAATATACCACGGCTAATGGCTGTTCTTACGCACGACATAACGTGGACTGCCTGGATACAGCCCTTAGCCGTGATATATTGGCCATATACCACAAACTCCTGAGGTGCCTTGTTGCTATTATAAACTGGTTACCAACATAATTAGAGTAGTAAATAGTAATTTTTATCATACCCATGGTATAAGGTCTGATATACCACGGCTTTCAGCCAATCAGCATTCAGGGCTCGAACCACCTGGTTTATAATGGTATTTGATGTCTTCTCTTGCTTGATCATATGACATATGCGATTATCCTAGAAGCCAGGTTTGTGTGTCGACCATTTACACTGATGATGGCTTGAGTCCAACATTTTTGTTTTGTTTTATTGTTTATTTCTTACAAACATTTTGGAGTCTCAAGTCACAGTGGTGGAAAAAGTACCCAAATCTCATACTTGAGTAAAAGTAAAGATACCTTAATAGAAAATGACTCAAGTAAAAGTGAAAGTCACCCAGTAAAATACTACTTCAGTAAAAGTCTAAAAATATTGGGTTTTAAATATACTTAAGTATCAAAAGTAAAAGTATAAATCATTTCACATTCCTTATATTAAGCAAACAAGATGGCACGTTTTTTTTGTTTTTTAATTTACGGATAGCCAGGGGCACACTCCAACACTCAGACATCATTTACAAATGAAGCGTGTGTTGTTTAGTGAATCTGCCAGATCAGAGGCCGTAGGGATGACCAGGAATGTTCTCTTGATAAGTGTGTAAATTGGACCATTTCCTGTCCTGCTAAGCATTCGAAATGTAACAACTACTTTTGGGTGTCACGGAAAATGTATGGAGTAAAAAGCATATTATTTGCTTTAGGAATGTAGTACATTAAATGTAAAAGTTGTCAAAAATATAAATAGTAAAGTACAGATACCCCAAAAAAAACTACTTAAGTAGTACTTTAAAGTACATTTTACTTAAGTACTCTACACCACTGTCAAGCCATCAGTGTAAATGGTCGGCACACAAACCTGGCATCAATTTGTTGTTTTTTTACCCCCTTTTTCGTGGTATCCAATTGGTAGTTACAGTCTTGTCCCATCGCTGCAACTCCCGTACGGACACGGGAGAGGCGAAGGTCGAACCAAGCCGCAATGCTTCTTGACACATTGACACCGCTTAAACCGTACACCTGGCGACCGAGTCAGCGTGCACTGCGCCCGACCCACCACAGGAGTCACTAGTGAGCGATGGGACAAGAACATCCCTGCCGGCCAAACCCTGGACGACCCCATGGGTCTCCCGGTCACGGCCGGGGTCTCTAGTGGCACAGCTAGCACTGCGATGCAGCGCCTTAGACCACTGCACCCCTCGGGAGTACCCTGGCTTCTATTTCAAGGACAATTGTATATGTCATGTCACATGATCAAGCAAGAAAATACATCAAATACCTATCATTTCTATGTTAAAAAAAGCAGGTCATAACTACTTTATTAAAATACTAATGATATAATCTAGATTTATGTTGGCTAGTGCTACCCCGGTACACACTGGCTTGATCAACATTGCTTCCACGTCATTTCAATGAAATGTACGTTGAACCAACTTGGAATAGACGCCGAATTGACGTCTGTGCCCCGTGTGTGGATTGTTCAGAATTTATGCTGCCTGGGGCAGAATATTGCTTCAGTACCTGGCAACAACTATTCCTGGAATGCCTTGTCTCTGTGTCTGGTCTGTTTGACATAAATGTGGGTCATTACCCAACCAAGCCTGTGTGTGAGTTCTCTTGTGTTTGTCCAACTATGTTTGTGGTTATCTACGATCTACGACGTGCGTGCGGTCGCTATCTGTGACCACTAAATTGTGTTCTCTACAGTGTTAATGACTGATGTCCCAACGTCTGCTCTGACTTAACATTGAGTCTGTGTCACAAATGGCACCCTATTCCTTATATAATGCGCGACTTTTGACCAGGGTTACATACTGTAGTGCACTTCTTTTGAGCAGAGCCCAATGGGCACAAATGGAACCCTATTCCCTACATAGTGCACTAATTTTGACCATAGCCTTAGTCAAAAGTAGTGTACTATATATATATATATATATATATATATATATATTGGGAATAGGGTGCCATTTGGGTTGCAGACTGTCACAGGGGTGATCTATGATTTTGCTGTGATAAATGTACTACCTCGTTTTTTAGTGCATAATAACATGAATCTCCAAATATTATGGACTAGGCTCACCAGGCTATTAGCTCTATAACTTGTTGAACATTCAGTCCCTTCCCTCTGGTGATATATCAAACATGGAATGCGTAACAGGTGGAATGTCTTTTTTGGCACACTCTAAGCCCGTTATAGATAGAAATGCTATTTTTCTGAGCCAGACACTTTTACTGAACGTCTCAAGAGTTCATTAGAGTTCCTACGTAGCCAGTCACTGAAAACTAAAATGAAGTGAGTGTTCTCCTTTTGTACAGCCATAAATACAGTTAGTCATTCTGAAATGAGGTATTGCCAAACCCGCAGTAGACTGTTGTAGTAAGACCTTATTTCAGAGAACAAGAAATGGCTCCATGACTCATTTGAGTTTGCAATATTAGCAAATAGTGTACAAATCATTAGGAGCATCTCCTGTTTCCATGACAATAGACTGACCTGGTGAATCCAGGTGGAAGCTACGATCCCTTATTGATGTCACATTTTAAATCCACTTCAACCAGTGTAGATGAAGGGGGGAGGAGACGGGTTAAAGAAGGATTTTTAAGACTTGAGACAATTGACACATGGATTGTGTATGTGTGCCATTCAGAGGGTGAACGGACAAGACAAAATATTTAAGTGCCTTTGAACGGAGTATGGTAGTAGGGACCAGGCACACCTGTTTGTATCAAGAACTGCAACGCTGCTGGGTATTTCACGCTCAACAGTTTCCTGTGTGTATCAACAATGGTCCACCACCCGAAGGACATCCAGCAATCAGCAGGCCAGTGGTCGAAAACGGGTAATTGATGAAAGAGGACAAAGGGAGGCTGACACAAATTGTGCAGAGCAACAGACGGGCTGCAGTTAGTCGACTGACAGTCCAGTGCAACACTGGTGCTCAAAGAATGCACAAGTCGTCGTACCTTGACACAAATGGGATGTGGCAGCCAACGACCTTAGAATTCCGCTTCTTTCATCAAAAAAAACAAGAAACTGCGGTTGCAGAGGGCTAAGGAATGAAAACATTGGACAATGGAGAATTGGAAAAACATTGCCTGGTCTGATGAATCCCGGTCCCTGCTGTTTCATGCTGATGGGAGGACTAGGGTATGGAGAAAACCACATGAGGACATGCATCCATCATTCTGCGTGGCAACATTGCAGGCTGGTGGTGTGATGTGGGCGGCAGGTAGCTTAGTGGGTAAGAGCGTTGTGCCAGTAACCGAAAGGTCGCTGGTTCTAATCCCCGAGCCGACTAGGTGAAAAATCTGTCGATGTGCCCTTGAGCAAGGCACTTAACCCTAATTGCTCCTGTAAGTCGCTCTGGATAAGAGCGTCTGCTAAATGACTACAAAAAAAAAAAAAAAAAAAAAAGTGTTTTCAATACATTGGGCCCCTTGAGAAAAGTGGAGCGATATTTGAATGTCACAGGATATCTAAACATCATTGCCAATCAGATCCACCCCTTCATGGCAGCAGTGTATCCATCTGCAAAATGATTTTTTTTTTCTCAGCAGGATAATGCCCCATGCTACAAGGCTAGGATTGTCCTGGAATGGTTTCAGCTTGCTGCAGTGGCCTGCCCAGAAATAATGCCCTACATAAATATACTGAATGACTGAGGTCAATACAACACCATGGATATTTCTGTCAAATTATATAATTTATCATCAGAGCTGTTCTTCAGAGCCAGTATTGGCAGCTTTCACAGTACAACTTGTCATTGTGTACGTGTTGTAATAATGTAACTGACCCTCTGATGCTTTGTGTCTGAGATGTGATACAGAGAAGAGTCGGTAGGGAGAAGGAATGTCAGACTCTGTCCAACACGGGAATTCAGCCTAGCGTCCAAATCCCACTGTGAGCCTGAGCGTTTCAGTGTTCTCGCAGGGAACAAAGGTAGGACTGCGGTAGGTCCCCTTTTTCAGATACAGATTAGTTATGTGGATTGGCGTCTATTGCAAATCCTGAACCCTATGGCACACGTTATATCACAACACACAGACACACACCCAAACCAGGTGGTCCAGCTCAAACCCCAGGTGTTTACAGCAGGAAGGTGTCCTCGTGCGTCATGTCGATATGTAACGAAACGTAGTAGTGTACAGTAGAAAAAGGTTAGGTCTGATTTACTGTTCATGTGCTGGCAGCCTTCCACTTCCGAGTGTCTTACACATGCTTAATTGAAGGCCATAAAAATCACAGATGAACACAAACACTGACCCACCATTTACTGCATCCTGTTAATCTACCTCCTCATAAACAGTGATGGGGTAAGATCCATACAACTGGTTTATGGTCAGTAGTGTAAACCGAAAATCTGTGTTCTTTTCAGAATATTTCAGATAGTGTCTCCCTGTTTTGCTACTTTTCTAAATGTTTTCTCCATGCTGAACATGGCCCTCTTCTCAGATGTGAAAGCACATTAGCTCAGGGTTAATATATGTCAGCATAAAAAAAAACGGTTTCCCAGAAGCTAGGGGGCAGGGGTGCAAAGAGATTAAACAATCTGAGAAAAACATCCATCTTTATAGGAAAGGGAGTCGTTTTTTGTTTTAATGTGTGTTAGAAACCCCACAATGTTTATTATGTAGAAATATGTTTAATGGTCAAACTGCCAGAATGCCTAAGCACCCCTGCGTGTGACCACAACTATTTTAATTTGTAAAAAAATATGATAAGGAAGGAATGTTAATCCATCACAAAAAAAAGTTAGTTAGTGCTAAATCTTATGACGCCTCTGTGAGAAAATCAAACATTTGGCTACCTTACTTAGAATTGCAAACTTTAAGGAGTAGGGCCATCAACTAGACCCACGGAACAGAATTACAAATAATTTGTAGACGGCAAACTGACTGTAAGAAGCCCAAACAGATATAATGTTTGAATAAAACATAATCACTTCAAACCTTGTTTACGATCACGCCTCTATATAATGCGTGGGAGTAGGCCTAGTTGGGAACAGATTTCTTAAATTAAAATCACGCGGAGCTGATTTCCTTGTGTTTATGTCCAACAATGAACTTCTTTTTTTTTATTACAAGTTCAACTTCTTTTTTTTTGGCACAGAAAATTTGGGGGGCCAAATAAAACCACCTGCGGGCCGCCAGTGGGGGAACCGCGGAGTAGGGCGTTCAGGGAGTTGGTCTGATGGGAATCTGTGATGTCATCAGCCCCCCCCCCTTTGCTTGAGGAGAAGTAGAGGAACGGCCCACTTGTGATGTCATGACATAGCTGGACCACCTATTGAGATGTTCCCTTTTGTTAGCCCTTTACACTGGTGACCACTGGCCTATATGGATAGGGCTACATTGAAATGTTTCTTACATAATTAAATATGAAAAGCATAATCATGGTAGCAATTAAAAGGGAAAAGTTTGGAGATTATGGGGGAAATGATTAGACCCAAGGTGAGGACACAACAGGTCACCTGACACAAGACTGGATCCAAACATTACACTGTTGATTTGATGTGCATTTTACATTTACTGTACTTTTCACAGCATTTGTTGATAATGAAATCTGAAAATACTCTGAAAACATTAAGTAACATGAGAAGACTATTCCTGGAAAATGTGGGGTGCTGTAGATGCGTAACATAAGACAAAAAAATGCCAAGGGTTTGAGTGAGCAGACTAACTGGTGTCTCCAAGTGGCCACACCTCTCCAAAGTGTGCACAGTTCCTAAGTAATTTCAATGTACTTTTATGACTCAAAGAAGAGTCTTCAACTATAAGGAGCTTTAGTTTTGAGCTCTCCTAGCTGGGCCGTTGAGGAACTAGAGTAAGAACACTTGTAGTTGTTTTGTTTGGAACACAACCCTGCATCCCCGCCATCACACAATTACTGTTGTTGTTTACGCAATACAGAAACTGACCATTTTAAATCACAATCTGGGTCAGGTGGGCATCATTTGAAGGCTTGTTCTATTGCCAACATGACTAGCTAAGTTATAAAATACGATCTTACAGTGTTAGGCTTTCACAAGGCTATTCAGAGAAACAAGATCATATTTTTGGTGCGCATAGAAACAAGTCCTGAGTGCATTCAGGTGCGTGTGCCGCGGAACATTTTCTTCGCAATAAACAAACCGGCTCATTCCGTTCAGAACAACCCAGGGTATGAAGACATTTCATCTTGTCACTGAACATCTAACATAGTGATCATAAACATTGACCCTGTATATGACATGAGTTCTATGATATGGAAATGTGAAGTGCACATTTGGACTCACAGGTGTTTGGCTTGCTTGTATGACATCAAAGCAGTATTTATTTTAATCCTCAACGTCTCATCTTTCAAAATACATAGTCCTCTTAATTTACATAATTCCCCCCACTCAGACAACATAACATGTGCAACAGTTGGCCAATCAGCGGGAGGGATGGGGGCAGCTTCTTGTCATGCGGTGTTCAAATTCAGAACAGCTGTCAGTCAAAACCCACACAGAGCTGTGAGGCACAGTCACTGAGCTCTGACGTCATGTACAGTGGGGAAAAAAAGTATTTAGTCAGCCACCAATTGTGCAAGTTCTCCCACTTAAAAAGATGAGAGAGGCCTGTAATTTTCATCATAGGTACACGTCAACTATGACAGACAAAATGAGATTTTTTTTCTCCAGAAAATCACATTGTAGGATTTTTAATGAATTTATTTGCAAATTATGGTGGAAAATAAGTATTTGGTCAATAACAAAAGTTTCTCAATACTTTGTTATATACCCTTTGTTGGCAATGACACAGGTCAAACGTTTTCTGTAAGTCTTCACAAGGTTTTCACACACTGTTGCTGGTATTTTGGCCCATTCCTCCATGCAGATCTCCTCTAGAGCAGTGATGTTTTGGGGCTGTCGCTGGGCAACACGGACTTTCAACTCCCTCCAAAGATTTTCTATGGGGTTGAGATCTGGAGACTGGCTAGGCCACTCCAGGACCTTGAAATGCTTCTTACGAAGCCACTCCTTCGTTGCCCGGGCGGTGTGTTTGGGATCATTGTCATGCTGAAAGACCCAGCCACGTTTCATCTTCAATGCCCTTGCTGATGGAAGGAGGTTTTCACTCAAAATCTCACGATACATGGCCCCATTCATTCTTTCCTTTACACGGATCAGTCGTCCTGGTCCCTTTGCAGAAAAACAGCCCCAAAGCATGATGTTTCCACCCCCATGCTTCACAGTAGGTATGGTGTTCTTTGGATGCAACTCAGCATTCTTTGTCCTCCAAACACGACGAGTTGAGTTTTTACCAAAAAGTTATATTTTGGTTTCATCTGACCATATGACATTCTCCCAATCCTCTTCTGGATCATCCAAATGCACTCTAGCAAACTTCAGACGGGCCTGGACATGTACTGGCTTAAGCAGGGGGACACGTCTGGCACTGCAGGATTTGAGTCCCTGGCGGCGTAGTGTCTTACTGATGGTAGGCTTTGTTACTTTGGTCCCAGCTCTCTGCAGGTCATTCACTAGGTCCCCCTGTGTGGTTCTGGGATTTTTGCTCACCGTTCTTGTGATCATTTTGACCCCACGGGGTGAGATCTTGCGTGGAGCCCCAGATCGAGGGAGATTATCAGTGGTCTTGTATGTCTTCCATTTCCTAATAATTGCTCCCACAGTTGATTTCTTCAAACCAAGCTGTTTACCTATTGCAGATTCAGTCTTCCCAGCCTGGTGCAGGTCTACAATTTTGTTTCTGGTGTCCTTTGACAGCTCTTTGGTCTTGGCCATAGTGGAGTTTGGAGTGTGACTGTTTGAGGTTGTGGACAGGTGTCTTTTATATTGATAACAAGTTCAAACAGGTGCCATTAATACAGGTAACGAGTGGAGGACAGAGGAGCCTCTTAAAGAAGAAGTTACAGGTCTGTGAGAGCCAGAAATCTTGCTTGTTTGTAGGTGACCAAATACTTATTTTCCACCATAATTTGCAAATAAATTCATTAGAAATCCTACAATGTGATTTTCTGGATTTTCTTTCTCTCAATTTGTCTGTCATAGTTGACGTGTACCTATGATGAAAATTACAGGCCTCTCTCATCTTTTTAAGTGGGAGAACTTGCACACTTGGTGGCTGACTAAATACTTTTTTCCCCCACTGTATCAAGAAGCTGATTAAACAGCATCATCATTACACAGGTGCACCTTGTGCTGGGGACAAAAGGCCACTTTAAAATGTGCGGTTTTGTCCCACAACACAATGCCACAGATGTCTCAAATTTTGAGGGAGCGTGCAGTTGGCATGCTGACTGCAGGAATGTCCACCAGAGCTGTTGCCAGAGAATTGAATGTTAATTTCTCTACCGTAAGCTGCCTCCAAAGTCGTTTTAGATCATTTGACAGTACATCCAACCAAATTCACAACCGCAGACCACGTGTAACCACGCCAGCCCAGGGCCTCCACGTCCAGCTTCTATACCTGCGGGATCATCTGATGAGGGGGAGGGGGGGTGCTGAGGGGTAGAAGTTACAGGTCTGTGAGAGCCAGAAATCTTGCTTGTTTGTAGGTGACCAAATACTTATTTTCCACCATAATTTGCAAATAAATTCATTAAAAATCCTACAATGTGATTTTCTGGAGAAAAAAAATCTCAATTTGTCTGTCATAGTTGACGTGTACCTATGATGAAAATTAACAGGCCTCTCTCATCTTTTTAAGTGGGAGAACTTGCACAATTGGTGGCTGACTAAATACTTTTTTTCCCCACTGTATAGCGTGTTAATGTCCAGCCACTGAGCTCTAACGTCATGTATAGCGTGTTACTGTCCAGCCATCTGAGCTTCTGACGTCATGTATAGCGTTTTACTGTACAACCCAGAGCTCTGACTCATGTATAGCGTGTACTGTCCAGCCACTGAGCTCACGTCAATGTAAGCATGTTACTGACTGTCCAGCCACTGAGCTCTGACGTCATTTAAGCGTGTTACTGGTACAGACCCAGAGCTCTGACGTCATATATAAGCGTGTTACTGTCCACACTGAGCTCTGACGTCATGTATAGCTTTACTGTCCAGCCACTGAGCTCTGACTCATGTATAGCGTGTTACTGTACAGCACCACCGTGGGGGGGGGGGGGAGGAGAGGGAGCTCTGACGTCATTATAGCGTGTTATGTACAGACCCAGAGCTCTGACGTCATGTATAGCGTGTTACTGTACAGCCACTGAGCTCTGACGTCATGTATAGCATGTTACTGTCCAGCCACAGAGCTCTGACGTCATGTATAGCGTGTTACTGTCCAGCCACAGAGCTCTGACGTCATGTATAGCGTGTTACTGTACAGACCCAGAGCTCTGACGTCATGTATAGCGTGTTACTGTCCAGCCACTGAGCTCTGACGTCATGTATAGCGTGTTACTGTACAGCCACTGAGCTCTGACGTCATGTATAGCGTGTTACTGTCCAGCCACTGAGCTCTGACGTCATGTATAGCATGTTACTGTACAGCCACTGAGCTCTGACGTCATGTATAGCGTGTTACTGTACAGACCCAGAGCTCTGACGTCATGTATAGCGTGTTACTGTCCAGCCACTGAGCTCTGACGTCATGTATAGCGTGTTACTGTCCAGCCACTGAGCTCTGACGTCATGTATAGCGTGTTACTGTCCAGACCCAGAGCTCTGACGTCATGTATAGCGTGTTACTGTCCAGCCACTGTGTTCCAATTTAGGCGTTTATCAGTGCCCAAATCTGCCATTTCCAAACCTTATACGATTATAAAGGGCTACGTAAATCAGGTGTTAAATGAGGTGAAAAGGAGACTGAAGTGCTACTTTAAGTTTGGGCAGTCAGGCATGGTCAACAAAGGTTTCAAAAAGTTCCACTGTCCATCCATGTTGTCTCACCAGAGAATGGACGTGGTTTGGATTTAGAGAACCTTCTGTTTGTCTTTTCAGTACGTCACTGAGCTTATCTCTCTTCTGTTGGTTGGCTAATGGCTACACCCTCTATGTACAGAGAAGGTTGCGTCCCAAACAGGAACCTATTCCCTATGTAGTGCACTACTTTTGACCAAGGCCCATAAGGGGATAGGGTGGCATTTGGGACACAACCAAGGTGTGTCTTTCTGACTGCTACATACTGCTGGTCTGTTCTGTTTTGAGAGAGGTCAACCTCACGCTGCTACCTCTTTTACAAGGCTCTCTCAATTTCAGTTCAATTTCAATTGAAGGGCTTTATTGGCATGGGAAACGTATGTTAACATCGCCAAAGCAAGTGAAGTAGATAGTAAACAAATGTGAAATAAATATGAACAGTAAACATTACACTCAGCAGTTCCAAAAGAATAAAGACATTTCACATGTAATATTATGTCTATATACAGTGTTGTAACAATGTGCAAATAGTTAAAGTACAAATGGGAAAATAAATAAACATATGGGTTGTATTTACAATGGTGTTTGTTCTTCACTGGTTGCCCTTTTCTTGTGGCAACATGTCACAAATCTTGCTGCTGTGATGGCTCACTGTGGTTTTTCACCCAATAGATATGGGAGTTTATCAAAATTGGGTTTATTTTCAAATTCTTTGTGGATCTGTGTAATCTGAGGGAAATATGTGTCTCTAATATGGTCATACATTTGGCAGGAGGTTAGGAAGTGCAGCTCAGTTTCCACCTCATTTTGTGGGCAGTGTGCACATAGCCTGTCTTCTCTTGAGAGCCAGGTCTGCCTACGGCAGCCTTTCTCAATAGCAAAGCTATGCTCACGGAGTCTGTACATAGTCAAAGCAATCCTTAAGTTTGGGTCAGTCACAGTGGTCAGGTATTCTGCCACTGTGTACTCTCTGTTTAGGGCCAAATAGCATTTTAGTTTGCTCAGTTTTTTTGTTAATTCTTTCCAATGTGTCAAGTAATTCTCTTTTTGTTTTCTCATGATTTGGTTTGGTATAATTGTGTTGTTGTCCTGGGGCTCTCTCTCTCTCTCTCTCTCTCTCTCTCTCTCTCTTCTCTCTCTCTCTCGCTCTCTGCTCTCTCTCTCTCTCATCTCTCTCTCTCTCTCTCTCTCTCTCTCTCTCCTCTCTCTATCTCTCTCTCTCTCTCTCTCTCTCTCTCTCTCTCTATCTTTTTTATATTCTCTGGATTATCCTTGCCCTGTGACCTGCTACCTTCAGACTAGCCAATAAAAATAAAAGATTAATGGGCAGTCTGAGAAGGTCAGCATCCCGGAGTCCCCTCTTCACTGTTGACGTTGAGACTGGTGTTTTGCGGGTACTATTTAATGAAGCTGCCAGTTGAGGACATGTGAGGCGTCTGTTTCTCAAACTAGACACTCTAATGTATTTCTCCTCTTGCTCAGTTGTGCACCGGCGCCTCCCACTCCTCTTTCTATTCTGGTTAGAGCCAGTTTGCGCTGTTCTGTGAAGGGAGTAGTACACAGCGTTGTACGAGATCTTCAGTTTCTTGGCAATTTCTCACATGGAATAGCCTTCATTTCTCAGAACAAGAATAGACTGACGAGTTTCAGAAGAAAGTTGTTTGTTTCTGGACATTTTGAGCCTGTAATCAAACCCACAATTGCTGATGCTCCAGATACTCAACTAGTCTCAAGAAGGCCAGTTTTATTGCTTCTTTAATCAGCACAACAGTTTTCAGCTGTGCTAACATAATTGCAAAAGGGTTTTCTAATGATAAATTAGCCTTTTAAAATGATAAACTTGGATTAGCAACACAACGTGCCATTGGAACACAGGACTGATGGTTGCTGATAATGGGCCTCTGTACGCCTATGTAGATATTCCATTAAAAATCAGCCGTTTCCAGCCACAATAGCCATTTACAACATTAACAATGTCTACACTGTATTTCTGATCAATTTGATGTTATTTTAATGCACCATTTTTTTTTCAAAGTGACCCCAAACTTTTGAACGGTAGTGTATGTATATCTATATACTGTATTTGCAAAAATATATGTGGGATTAGAAGTGATGCAGACAATTACATTGATGGAAGTTACAATCTATCTACAATATGAAAGCTGATATACCCCCTAAAAAATATACAGTGGGGGAAAAAAGTATTTAGTCAGCCACCAATTGTGCAAGTTCTCCCACTTAAAAAGATGAGAGAGGCCTGTAATTTTCATCATAGGTACACGTCAACTATGACAGACAAAATGAGGAAAAAAATCCAGAAAATCCCATTGTAGGATTTTTAATGAATTTATTTGCAAATTATGGTGGAAAATAAGTATTTGGTCAATAACAAAAGTTTCTCAATACTTTGTTATATACCCTTTGTTGGCAATGACACAGGTCAAACGTTTTCTGTACAATTTTGTTTCTGGTGTCCTTTGACAGCTCTTTGGTCTTGGCCATAGTGGAGTTTGGAGTGTGACTGTTTGAGGTTGTGGACAGGTGTATTTTATACTGATAACAAGTTCAAACAGGTGCCATTAATACAGGTAACGAGTGGAGGACAGAGGAGCCTCTTAAAGAAGAAGTTACAGGTCTGTGAGAGCCAGAAATCTTGCTTGTTTGTAGGTGACCAAATACTTATTTTCCACCATAATTTGCAAATAAATTCATTAAAAATCCTACAATGTGATTTTCTGGATTTTTTTTCTCAATTTGTCTGTCATAGTTGACGTGTACCTATGATGAAAATTACAGGCCTCTCTCATCTTTTTAAGTGGGAGAACTTGCACAATTGGTGGCTGACTAAATACTTTTTTTCCCCACTGTACCCCCTAAAAATATATATATAATAATAATTGTCTAAGAAGCAGTAGATCTCTTCTATGTGTCCTGTTATTATGCTTCCCCATAAGTTTCGTTTTTGTATCTTTTACTTTCAGTTTTGTACACCAGCTTCAAACCGCTGAAAATACAATATTTTAGGTTATTGACAATATACTGTATTTCACAGAGGTTTAGACGGTACAATGATTCTCTACACTATGCATTGCTTGTTTTTGTCACATAAACTGAAATTAGGCAAACTATTATTGGAATTTTTGCAACCAGGAAATGGCTGAGTGATTTTGGGATATTGCACCTTTAAATTTAGTAACAGTCAAATTATAAAACCCCAAACTATAACTCAATTTGACCTTCCTTATAACTGTCTCTCCATTGACTGTTCATTCATGGGTATGGTGGAGTTTGATCTTGATCCTGATCTGAGTTTACATTGCGAGATCAAAATGGTACCATGAAGCTAGGTGTCCGCTAGCTTGGGTCCGAACTGAATTGTTCTGTTTCACATATCGAGAAGTGCAATGGATGGATCAAGGCCACACAGGAGTTTGCTTGATGTATTTCAGTGGAAACTAGTAGATTATTTAGTTAACCTAGTAGATTATTTAGTTAACCTAGTAGATTATTTAATTAACCTAGTAGATTATTTAGTTAACCTAGTAGATTATTTAATTAACCTAGTAGATTCTTTAGTTAACCTAGTAGATTCTTTAGTTAACCTAGTAGATTATTTAGTTAACCTAGTAGATTATTTAGTTAACCTAGTAGATTCTTTAGTTAAACTAGTAGATTCTTTATTTAAACTAGTATATTATTTAATTAACCTAGTAGATTCTTTAGTTAAACTAGTATATTATTTAGTTAAACTAGTAGATTATTTAGTTAAACTAGTAGATTCTTTATTTAAACTAGTAGATTATTTAGTTAAACTAGTAGATTATTGATTTAACCTAGTAAATTCTTTAGTTAATATCATTGACTCAGTATCAGTTGTAACCAGGGTTTGGAACCACTTTTTTTTTTTGGCAATCGTTTCTTTCTCAACAGAACCCTTTAAAAAAAAAAATCAGTTCCACTGTTTGGGCAAAATAAAGTTCTGAACACGTTCGAACCAAAAAATAGTACCGGTTTATATCATTATTTTCTGTTCCTTTTTAAACCTCTGAAATCTGCAAAAAAAATTAAATACATTTAGCTTGACATTAAATTACTTCACCAACCAAGTGCGGATAGAGCAGCTTGCTATGGAGCGGGTAAGCATTTTAATCTGCATAGGAAAGTCGTTAAGAGCAAATTGTATTTTGCCATAACTTGTTATGACATGCATTATCTGAATTAGGCCCACATAATTATACCTATGGAGGAAAGGCTTCAATGGAGGAACTTTGAATGTCTTTGAATTTCCGAGTTGGGTTAAAGTTGGACCAGACCAAACGTTAGCTAGCTAGCTAACAAGCAGAGCAGCACTAGAATTAAAAACATTTCTTAAATTTTTGTAGTTAATACATCCAATGAGAAACGTGATAACTATAGTATCCTAAACTAGCATTGAAAAAGTTTATCCATTCTTCTAAAATTAAACATCTCTCCCCTAATTTATGAACCACGCTTGTAACGTCGTCAGTAGGCTACAGTAACCTATACGTCAGAGGGGAGGGGCAGGTAACCTACACGCACACCCATTGGTAAAGATTTCCAGCTGGCAGGCAGATGCTGGAATACGTTTCTGACATTTTTGTGGGACTGGGAAAAAGAATGCCCGGAACGTTATTAACCGGTTCCCATGCTTCTAAAATAACGGTTCTGTTCTGGAACAGTGTAGAGCACTTTCGTTTCAGGTTCGGCTTCTGTTCCTCTAATAACTGTATTATTTTCTGGTTTTTCGTTTCTGTTCCCTGAACCGGTTACAACCGTTGGTAGTAACCTTACTTCTGTTTGTTTGTGTTCATACACTAGTAAATCACCAGTTAGTTAGTAAATACATTGCACAGAGAGAGAGAGAGAGAGAGCGTCATTAAGCTGAGCAGACTAATGAGAGCGGAGGTAGTTTAGTAGGGACAGCAGTCTGGTCTTTGATGATGATTATATTGTGTAGCTGAGCCTTTCATCTTCATTCATCACAATAGACTGCAGCAGGACGGAAAACAATGTTAGGCCTGGGATCTGCCTCTCACTTTCAAGTCTATTGGGTTCAATGGCTGTATAAATATGGTTGAGCTAGTCGGAAATGAAGACAAGCTTTTTTTTTTTTTTTTTTTTTTAGGAAGACAGACTGTTAACTTTTATGTTTAGACTGTTTTATGGAAGTCCAGCTGTGTCCAGCCCCTGCACACAGACACACACACACACATACACACGTTTGTTTTACTATTCTTGTGGGGACCAAACAATTGATTCCCATTCAAATTCCTATTTTCCCTAACCCTAACCTTAACCCTAACTCCCAAATCTAATTCTAACCCTAAACCTAACCCCTAAGCCTAAAATAGCCTTTTTCCTTGTGGATGCCTGCGAAATGTCCCCACTTGTCCAAATATTCCTTGTTTTACTATCCCTGTAAGGACCTCTGGTAAAACCAAACACACACACACAGGGTCCAGCCAAACGTCTCCTCAGCACTTGTCTCTGTAATGAAAGTTATGAAACCGTCTGGAATATTATGTAATATTACATTCAGCACTTCCTTTAATTATCTCCCCTCAGCAGGCCACAAGGCTCAGACAAATTTATTTTTAATTTCACCTTTATTTAACTAGGCAAGTCAGTTAAGAACAAATTCTTATTTACAATGAAGGCCTACCCCGGCCAAACCCGGACGACGCCCAATGGGACTCCCAATCACGGCCGGAGATGGAGGTACAGGTGTTTGTACTCGCTGCTCTTTGCCCTTAATTGCTCTGACAAAGAATGTGTGTGTGTGTGTGTGTGTGTGTGTGTGTGTGTGTGTTCACGCATACTCATGGCCTGTCGCTGTGTGTGTTCACTGCGTTCACACTCTGTTTCTCCATAGCTGTCATTAAGACAGATATAAGCACAACTTACACTGAAGCCCAGCCCCATAGCTGTCATTAAATACGCTTTTTGTCTTTATAATGGACCATCTGACAGGATTTTATTGCCCACTGTGTTGAAGCTATTCTAGTATGTCAGAAAAGCCCAGAGGACTCACCACAAACAAGCCAACTAGAATTCCTCTGAAACCTGAAACATAATATTTCAATGCTTCTATTCTCATGTTGAGAGAGGCACTAAAACAAAATGTGATCCTTATGTCTACAAAAAAAAGTTAACTCTGAATTGTAGCTTTACGCTGAGGTACCCCTTGAAGCTTCAATAGCAGCAGAGGATCTTTTTTTTTTTGCCAGACTTGTCAGTCAAACTGATAAACCTTTTGTTTTAAACTAAATCACAAAACAAAAAGGTTTTTTCAGCTTGTTCGGTTGCTTGAGAAAAAAGGTCTAGTCGAAACGTTAATAATTAAAAACCTGATCCAAAACAGGGATGACCTGAGTGAAGGCATCTATTGTGTGTGCTAACCAAGCAGAAAGCCAAGCTTTAATAGGAGCATTAACTGTTCCAGGATCAGACTGGGAGTTGATTCTGCCTCCGCTCCGCCTGTTGTTCTGGCAGCTGATAAATAACACAAGGGTTAGATTTACTACTACTGTTTTCATATTAAATCCAGGTCTAAACCTTAACATGTCCCCCTTGGCCCTTGGATCACCTCGTGTCTAAACACAGCGGCCCCAGGAGGTTCTGGACTGGATGAGGCTCAACCTCCATCCCAAATGGCACCCTATTCCCTACATACAAGTAGTGCACTACAATATACCCTGGTCAAAAGTAGTGCAGTATATAGGGTGCCATTTGCGACGCAGCCTCAGTCCATTCAAACGGTTCACAGGGTCTGTCTGTCTACTTACGGACAGACCGACAGACCCTGTTCCAGACCACTGGGAAACGGGCCCAACGCACGACAACTTTGATCCCTGTGTGTCTTTTTGGCGTCAGAGAAATACACTGCTCAAAAAAATAAAGGGAACACAAAAATAAAACATCCTAGATCTGAATGAATTAAATAATCTTATTAAATACTTTTTTCTTTACATAGTTGAATGTGCTGACAACAAAATCACACAAAAATGATCAATGGAAATCAAATTTATCAACCCATGGAGGTCTGGATTTGGAGTCACCCTCAAAATTAAAGTGGAAAACCACACTACAGGCTGATCCAACTTTGATGTAATGTCCTTAAAACAAGTCAAAATGAGGCTCAGTAGTGTGTGTGGCCTCCACGTGCCTGTATGACCTCCCTACAACGCTTGGGCATGCTCCTGATGAGGTGGCGGATGGTCTCCTGAGGGATCTCCTCCCAGACCTGGACTAAAGCATCCGCCAACTCCTGGACAGTCTGTGGTGCAACGTGGCATTGGTAGATGGAGCGAGACATGATGTCCCAGATGTGCTCAATTGGATTCAGGTCTGGGGAACGGGCGGGCCAGTCCATAGCATCAATGCTTTCCTCTTGCAGGAACTGCTGACACACTCCAGCCACATGAGGTCTAACATTGTCTTGCATTAGGAGGAACCCAGGGCCAACCGCACCAGCATATGGTCTCACAAGGGGTCTGAGGATCTCATCTCGGTACCTAATGGCAGTCAGGCTACCTCTGGTGAGCACATGGAGGGCTGTGCGGCCCCCCATAGAAATGCCACCCCACACCATGACTGACCCACAGCCAAACCGGTCATGCTGGAGGATGTTGCAGGCAGCAGAACGTTCTCCACGGCGTCTCCAGACTCTGTCACGTCTGTCACGTGCTCAGTGTGAACCTGCTTTCATCTGTGAAGAGCACAGGGCGCCAGTGGCGAATTTGCCAATCTTGGTGTTCTCTGGCAAATGCCAAACGTCCTGCACGGTGTTGGGCTGTAAGCACAACCCCCACCTGTCGATGTCGGACCCTCATACCACCCCCATGGAGTCTGTTTCTGACCGTTTGAGCAGCCACATGCACATTTGTGGCCTGCTGGAGGTCATTTTGCAGGGCTCTGACAGTGCTCCTCCTGCTCCTCCTTGCACAAAGGCGGAGGTAGCAGTCCTGCTGCTGGGTTGTTGCCCTCCTACGGCCTCCTCCACGTCTCCTGATGTACTGGCCTGTCTCCAGGTAGCGCCTCCATGCTCTGGACACTACGCTGACAGACACAGCAAACCTTCTTCCCACAGCTCGCATTGATGTGCCATCCTGGATGAGCTGCACTACCTGAGCCACTTGTGTGGGTTGTAGACTCCGTCTCATGCTACCACTAGAGTGAAAGCACCGGCAGCATTCAAAAGTGACCAAAACATCAGCCAGGAAGCATAGGAACGGAGAAGTGGTCTGTGGTCATCACCTGCAGAACCACTCCTTTATTGGGGGTGTCTTGCTAATTGCCTATAATTTTCACCTGTTGTCTATTCCATTTGCACAACAGCATGTGAAATGTATTGTCAATCAGTGTTGCTTCCTAAGTGGACAGTTTGATTTCACAGAAGTGTGATTGACTTGGAGTTACATTGTGTTGTTTAAGTGTTCCTTTTATTTTTTTGAGCAGTGTAGATCCAGAGACGGGAACTTAAGTGACTGACTGGCCGGCCTCTTGAAGCTGAGCACAGGGTAAACAGCTTAAATCATAGACAATATATCTATATCTATGGCGAATATACACTAGAACTCTATGTACTGTACTGTCCAATACAGTACACTCACTGTTCCTCTGTTCTCAAGTGAGACCTGGCCATCATCAGTACCAAACGATCTCCGTCAGCACAGTTGGATCTGAACACGATTCACCTGTCCCTGTGTTATGATCCCTGCTGGAATTTAACCCACAAAGCTATTAATTACTGCACCAACGGAGCCAGTCACATCATCAGTCACACAGGACTATCACGTGAGATGTAGATGGATGACAGTCTCTTCAGGTTCTGTGACAAATCTGTCTTGTCTCTGAAAAAGGAGAAAATAGCTTTCATTTCTTAATTGAAAACATTTTGACTGCTACACCAAAGTTTCCATTTTACGACCGCAACCTAAAGTGTCTTCAGATCTATCACAGTGACAGAGAGAAACAAAGACAGTGGACAGCTAATCCCCAGACTCGAAAGAGTCATAAGAGAGGCTCTACCCTCCGTTCTATTGGCGAACGTACAATCACTAATTTTCCATACGCACAAAAAGGTAATTTCTTTCAAATGTTAGTGAGCATTTCTCCTTTGCCAAGATAATCCATCCACCTGACACGTGTGGCATATCAAGAAGCTGATTAAACGGCATGATCATTACACAGGTGCACCTTGTACTGGAGACAATAAAAGGCCACTCTAAAATGTTTTGTCACACAACACAATGCCACGGATGTCTCATGTTTTGAGGGACTGATATACATATTTTTTTCGTACTGAAAAAGACCGCACTCAACGAGCTGTATAAGGCCATAAGCAAACAAGAAAATGCTCATCCAGAGGCGGCGCTCCTAGTGGCCGGTGATTTTAATGCAGGGAAACTGAAATCCGTCTTACCTCATTTTGACCAGCATGTCACCTGTGCAAATAGAGGTGACAAAAATCATCTTTACTCCACACACAGAAACACATACAAAGCTCTCCCTCGCCCTCCATTTGGCAAATCTGACCATAACTCTATCCTCCTGATTCCTGCTTACACACAAAAACTCAAACAGGAAGCACCAGTGTTGTGCTCAATACGGAAGTGGTCCGATTAAGCGGATGCTAAGCTACAGGACTGTTTCGCTAACACAGATTGGAATAGGTTCCGGGATTCATACGATAACATTGAGGAGTTCACCACATCAGCCACCAGCTTCACTAAAAAGTGCATCAACAACGTCGTCCCCACAGTGACCATCATTACATATCCCAACCAGAAGCCATGGATTACAGGCAACATCTGTACTGAGCTAAAGGCTAGAGCTGATGCTTTCAAGGAGTGGTACACTAATCTGGACTCTTACACGAAATCCCACTACGACCTCCGACGAGCCATCAAACAGGCAAAACATCAATACAGGACTAAGATCAGATCCCATTACACCGGCTCTGATGCTCGTCGGATGTGGCAGGGCTCGCAAACTATCACGGATTACAAAGGCAAACCCAGCCGTGAGCTGCCCAGTGACTCGAGCCTACCAGATGAGCTAAATGCCTTTTATGCTCGCTTCGAGGCAAACAACACTGAACCATGCATGAGAGCACCAGCTGTTCCAGACAACTGTGTGTTCTCGCTGCCCGTAGCCGATGTAAGACCTTTAAACATTTTAACATTCACAAGGCTGCAGGGCCAGATGGATTACCAGGACACGTACTCAGAGCATGCGCTGACCAGCTGGCAAGTGACTTCACTGACATTTTCAACCTCTTCCTGACCCAGTCTGTAACACCTACATGTTTCAAGCAGACCACCATAGTCCCTGTGCCCAAGAATGCCAAGGTAACCTGTCTAAATGACTATCTCACATCTGTAGCCATAAAATGCTTTGAAAGGCTGGTCATGGCTCACATCAACACCATCATCCCAGACACCCTGGACCCACTCCAATTTACATACCATCCCAATAGACCACAGATCACGCAATCTCTGTTGCACTCCACACTGCCCTTTCTCACCTGGACAAGAGGAACACCTATGTGAGAATACTGTTCATTGACTATAGCTCAGCGTTCAACACCATTGTGCCCTCCAAGCTCATCACTAAGCTCAGGATCCTGGGACTGAATACCTCCCTCTGCAACTGGATCCTGGACTTCCTGAAAGGCCACCCCCAGGTGATGAGGGTAGGCAACAACACATCCGCCACGCTGACCCTCAATATGGGGGCCCCTCAGGACATGGGGGCCCCTCAGGGGTGCATGCTTAGTTCCGTCCTGTACTCCCTGTTCACCCACAACTCAACGGCCACCAGCTCTGCACCCTCCGCTGCAACTTGCCCATGCCCCCCCCCCACTTCTCCTTCACCCAAATTCAGATAGCTGATGTCCTGAAAGAGCTGCTAAATCTGGACCCCTACAAATCAGCTGGGCTAGACAATCTGGACCCACCAATCCACATCGAAGGGGCTGTAGTGGAACGGGTCAAGAGCTTCCAGTTCCTCAGTGTCCTCATCACTAAGGAATCATCATGGTCCACACACACCAACACAGTTGGCACAACAACGCCTGATCCCCCTCAGGAGGCTGAAAAGATTCGGCATGGGCCCTCAGACCCTCAAAAGTTATACAGCGGCACCATCGAGAGCATCTTGACTGGCTGCATCAAATCAAATCAAAAAACATCAAATCAAATCAAATTTTGCTCATCACATGCGCCGAATACAACCGGTGTAGACTTTAGAGTGAAATGATTGCTTACAAACCTTTCCCAACGATGCAGAGTTTAAAAAATAATCATACAAAATAAAATAGTAACTAACACAAGGAATACAATTAAAATACACAAGAACGGAACTATACACAGGGAGTACCAGTACCAGATCAATGTGGAGCTATATACAGGAAGTACCAGTACCAGATCAATGTGGAGCTATATACAGGGAGTACCAGTACCAGATCAATGTGGAGCTATACACAGGGAGTACCAGTACCAGATCAATGTGCAGAGGTATTTGATATGTACACGAAGGCACGGTAATGATGCTGCCATGGTGACCCCTTGACCTTTTACACAGTTTGTTACATTACAGCCTTATTCTAAAATGGATTAAATTGTTTTTTTTACCTAATCAATCTACACACAATACCCCATAATGACAAAGCAAAAAATACTGAAATATCACATTTACAAAAGTATTCAGACCCTTTACTCAGTACTTTGTTGAAGCACCTTTGGCAGCGATTACAGCCTCGAGTCTTCTTGGGTATGACGCTACAAGCTTGGCACACCTTTATTTGGGGAGTTTCTCCCATTCTTTTCTGCAGATCCTTTCAATTTTGGTCAGGTTGGATGGGGAGCGTCGCTGCGCAGCTATTTTCAGGTCTCTCCAGAAATGTTCGATCGGGTTCAAGTCCGGACTCCAGCTGGGCCACTCAAGGACATTCAGATATTTGTCCCAAAGCCACTCATGCGTTGTCTTGGCTGTGTGCTTAGGGTCGTTGTCCTGTTGGAAGGTGAACCTTCGCCCCAGTCTGAGGTCCTGAGTGCTCTGGAGCAGGTTTTCATCAAGGATCTCTCTGTACTTTGCTCCGTTCATCTTTCCCTCCATCCTGACTAGTCTCCCAGTCCCTGCTGCTGAAAAACATCCCCACAGCATGATGCTGCCACCACCATGCTTCACTGTAGGGATGGTGCCAGGTTTCCTCCAGACGTGACACTTGGCATTCAGGCCAAAGAGTTCAATCTTGGTTTCATCAGACCAGAGAATCTTGTTTCTCATGGTCTGAGAGTCCGTTAGGTGCCTTTTGGTCCTCTGTAGCTCAATTGGTAGAGCATGGCGCTTGTAACGCCAGGGTAGTGGGTTCGATCCCCGGGACCACCCATACGTAAAAATGTATGCACGCATGACTGTAAGTCGCTTTGGATAAAAGCATCTGCTAAATGGCATATTATTATTATTATTATTTTTATTAACTCCAAGCGGACTGTCATGTGCCTTTTACTGAGGAGTGGCTTCCGTCTGGCCACTCTACCATGAAGGCCTGATTGGTGGAGTTCCCCAGATCTGTGCCTTGACACAATCCTGTCTCGGAGCTCTACGGACAATTCCTTCGACCTCATGGCTTGGTTTTGCACTGTCATGCACTGTCAACTGTGGGACCTTATATAGACAGGTGTGTGCCTTTCCAAATCATGTCCAATCAATTGAATTTACCACAGTTGGACTCCAATCAAGTTGTAGAAACATCTCAAGGATGATCAATGGAAATAGGATGCACCTGAGCTCAATTTAGAGTCTCACAGAAAAGGGTCTGAATACTTAAATAAGGTATATGTTTTTTATTTTTTCATAAATTTGCAAACATTTCTAAAAAAATGTTTTCACTTTGTCATTATGGGGTATTGTGTGTAGATTGATGAGGAAAACATTTAAGTTAATCAATTTTAGAATAAGGCTGTAACGTAGTAAAATGTGGAAAAAGTCAAGGGGTCTGAATATTTTCTGAATGCGCTGTATGTACATGAAGGCAGGGTAAAGTGACTAGGCATCAGGATAGATAATAATAAGGTATTTGAGGTAGATATGTACATGAAGGCAGGGTAAAGTGACTAGGCATCAGGATAGATAATAATAAGGTATTTGAGGTAGATATGTACATGAAGGCAGGGTAAAGTGACTAGGCATCAGGATAGATAATAATAAGGTATTGGAGGTAGATATGTAGATGAAGGCAGGGTAAAGTGACTAGGCATCAGGATAGATAATAATAAGGTATTTGAGGTAGATATGTCCATGAAGGCAGGGTAAAGTGACTAGGCATCAGGATAGATAATAATAAGGTATTTGAGGTAGATATGTACATGAAGGCAGGGTAAAGTGACTAGGCATCAGGATAGATAATAATAAGGTATTTGAGGTAGATATGTACATGAAGGCAGGGTAAAGTGACTAGGCATCAGGATAGATAATAATAAGGTATTTGAGGTAGATATGTACATGAAGGCAGGGTAAAGTGACTAGGCATCAGGATAGATAATAATAAGGTATTTGAGGTAGATATGTAGATGAAGGCAGGGTAAAGTGACTAGGCATCAGGATAGATAATAATAAGGTATTTGAGGTAGATATGTACATGAAGGCAGGGTAAAGTGACTAGGCATCAGGATATATAATAATAAGGTATTTGAGGTAGATATGTACATGAAGGCAGGGTAAAGTGACTAGGCATCAGGATATATAATAATAAGGTATTTGAGGTAGATATGTACATGAAGGCAGGGTAAAGTGACTAGGCATCAGGATAGATAATAATAAGGTATTTGAGGTAGATATGTACATGAAGGCAGGGTAAAGTGACTAGGCATCAGGATAGATAATAATAAGGTATTGGAGGTAGATATGTACATGAAGGCAGGGTAAAGTGACTAGGCATCAGGATAGATAATAATAAGGTATTTGAGGTAGATATGTACATGAAGGCAGGGTAAAGTGACTAGGCATCAGGATATATAATAATAAGGTATTTGAGGTAGATATGTACATGAAGGCAGGGTAAAGTGACTAGGCATCAGGATATATAATAATAAGGTATTTGAGGTAGATATGTACATGAAGGCAGGGTAAAGTGACTAGGCATCAGGATAGATAATAATAAGGTATTGGAGGTAGATATGTACATGAAGGCAGGGTAAAGTGACTAGGCATCAGGATAGATCATAATAAGGTATTTGAGGTAGATATGTACATGAAGGCAGGGTAAAGTGACTAGGCATCAGGATAGATACTAATAACATTTTTACATTTTTACATTTTAGTCATTTAGCAGACGCTCTTATCCAGAGCGACTTACAGTTAGTGAGTGCATACATGTTTTTCATACTGGGCCCAATAAGGCCCAATAAGAGTGAAGAACAGAGTAGCAGCATCAAATGACGATTGTAAAAGTGTTTGTGTGAGTGTGCGTGTGTGTTTGTGTTGTGTCGGAATGCGCGTGTGTGTGTTATGTGTGTGTGTGTGCGTATGTAGTGTTTGAATGTGTGAGGGATTTGGTTTTGATTGACAGTGTAGTGTGAGTGAAGGTGTGTGTATATAACGTGTAGTGTAGTCCGTAGGCTCAGTGCAAGATAGAGTCAGTGCAGATAGTTCGGGTACTATTCATTGGCTATTTGGCAGTCTTATGGCTTGAGGGTAGAAGCTGTCTCAGAGCCTGTTGGTCCGAGATCCGATGTCCCGGTACTGTTTCCCGGACGGTATCAGTGTGAACAGTCTATGGTTTGGGTGGCTGGACTCTGTGGCAATTTTCTGCCCTTCATCTGACACCGCCTGGTATAGAGGTTCTGGATTGCATGGAGCTCGGTCCCAGTGATGTACAGTGCTGTCCGCACCACCCTTTGTAGCGCTTTGCGGACAAAGGTGGTGCAATTACCATACTAAGCGGTGATGCAGCCAGTCAACATGCTCTCGTTGGTGCAGCTGTATAACTTTTTGAGGATCTGAAGGCCCATGCCAAAACGTTTCAGCCTCCTCAGGGGGAAGAGGCGCTGCTGTGCCCTCTTCACGACTGTGTGGGTGGGTATACACTCATGTATTCTAGGGGATACACTCATAGCCGTGGGAAGATGTTTTGAGTTGGGAGTGCTAGTAACACAATGCATGCATCTACACTGAGTATACAAAACATTAGGAACACCTTCTGAATATTGAGTTAAACCCCCTTTTGCTCTCAGAACAGCCTCAATTCGTTGGGGGCGTGGACTCTACAAGGTGTCGAAAGCGTTCCAAAGGGATGCTGGCCCATGTTGACTCCAATGCTTCTTCCAGTTCTGTTGTCAAGTTGGCTGAATGTCCTTTGGGTGGTGGACCATTCTTGATGCACACGGGAAACTGTTGAGCATGAAAAACCCAACAGTGTTACAGTTCTTAAAACATAAACCGGTGCGCCTGGCATCTACTACCATACCCGGTTCAAAGGCACTTCAATCTTTTGTCTTGTCCATTCACCCTCTGAATGGCACACATACACAATCCATGTCTCAATTGTCTCAATGCTTAAAAATCCTTCTTTAACCCATCTCCTCCCCTTCAGCTACACTGATTGAAGTGGATTTAACAACTGGATTCACCTGGTCTATCTATGTCATGGAAAAAGCAGCTGTTCCTAATGCTTTGTACACTGTGTATAATACCATTTGCGTAGCATACAGTTGAGCAGATGGGTTTTTAGGATTTCCAAACATGGGGATAATTTTTTTCAGGGTCTAGAAAAACAATTGTCCTTTTATAAACACATCTCATGCATTCTACGTCATTTACATGATAGAAGACATTAGCAGAATATGTTTTAATACCACACAAATGGCCAAATGCAGTCTACTGTGCAACTCGCTATTCAGGTAGGATGCAATTCTGGAACTTATTTTATCGTATTCATAATCGTTTATTTTATCATTTGTATTATTGTGTATCATTGTTATTATCGTAGGCCTATTTATTCATCGAAACCAGCTCTTTAAATTTGCAAATGTGTTTTGTTTCATTCTGTTGAGACATTTTCGCTGGCTAAATTAAGTTTGATCGAGGGTGGTGGGGGAGGTTCTACCCCTTTAGGTATATTGAATGTGGTCTTTACTACTAGAAACACATAGAAACACATAGAAACACATAGAAACACATATAAACACATAGAAACACATTGAATAACACATTCATAAATGGCAAAAGAGACAGTCAAAAAATAAATCAGAAGGAACGAGGTTTGAAGTGTCTGTCCTATATCTAGTACATATAAGAAAGATCAGGAAATATATATATATTATTTAACCCCATTACATTTGTACAGGTTACCTTCGGACGAGTCCCGTGACACTTGTCGTAGAGCGAAATGGAGAACACCATCGCGTTCGTGAGAGACTCCCCTTTCCATAGAGTGGTCATATTATTTTGTAGGCCAAACTGTCTGGACGCTACAGACGTTTATGTGAGAAGACCGATTTCCTGGGACAAACACCAGCTAGGCCACCTTCCACTGCAGATGCGGAAAGGCTTACATAAGGCGGAGGCGGTGGATTGAGATGCAGCCCATGCAACAAAAACAACAACAGATCTCTAGTTCAAACTGACAGATTTTGATGGGGATTTTTTTTAAATTATGTTACTTAGATTGACGTACGGGTGTGTCAATAGATTTAAGGATTAATAGAAAATTACTTTAGTAAACATGAAAGTCACCCAGTAAAATACTACTTGAGTAAAATACTAAAAGTACTTAGTTTTAAATATACTTAAGTATCAAAAGTAAATGTAATTGCTAAAATATACTTAATTATCAAAAGTAAAAGTAGAAATAATTTCAAATTCCTTATCAAGCAAACCAGATTTCAAATTTTTAAATTTTTAATTAACCGGTAGCCAGGGGCTATCAGCAACACTCAGACATCATTTACAAACGAAGCGATGTGGGTTTAATGAGTCTGCTAGATCAGAGGCAGTAGGGATGACCAGGGATGTAAGTGCGTGAATTTGACCATTTTCCTTTCCCGCTGAGCATTCAAATTGTAACGAGTACTTTGGTTATCAGGGAATATATATGGAGTAAAAAGTACATTATTTTCTTTAGGAAAATAGTGAAGTAAAATATAAATAGTAAATTACAGATACCCCAATTAAAGTATTTTTTACTGTAAGTGAAAAAACTTAATCCACAGCTACATATTTTATAGAATTGTATTGATCCTCTATGGCTAAATTATGCTGTCTGATGTAATGTTTTGAATTATTTTATTTATATCTATTCAGACAGGAGTAATATAATTTTGGAAATTGTTATTTATTTAATTTGGGTAAAATTATTTCAATTTATCAGGGTTGCTGCAGCTATTATAAGTAGTCCTATGACAAAAAAAAATTACTGGCATGACAATTATTTCTCATCTTGTGGTCAATCCTGCTATTTCTTGGATGCCCCGGCTCCACCCCCGTCTCGCACATTCTGTCCTTCTGTGTTTTGTCCTGTACATTTCTAACATTGGTCTTTCTGTCCGTCTGTCCATCTCCTATCATATCTCTCAGGGGAAGAGAAAGAGAGAAGGAGAGAGAGAAGCGCGAGAGCGACGATCTCTCCTCCTCGAGATTATTCTCGTCTCGTAGAGAGCTACCCTCTATCTCTCTCTCTCTGCTCTCTCTCTCTCCTCTCTCTCATCTCAATGTCTCTCTCTCTCTCTCTCCATGTCTCTCTCTCTCTCTCTCTCTCTCCATGTCTCTCTCTCTCTCTCTCTCTCCCCATGTCTCTGTCTCTCTCTCCCCATGTCTCTCTCTCTCTCTCCATGTCTCTCTCTCTCTCTCCATGTCTCTCTCTCTCTCTCTCTCTCTCTCTCTCCCCTCTTCTAGCTGTTTGTGCTGTGTCATGGCCTACTGCAGCTCACCCAGCTGCTCTACAGCTCCTACTTTAAGAGCACCATCACCACCATCGAGAGACGCTTCGGTCTCAGCAGCTTCTCCTCTGGCACCATCTCCTCTCTGCACGAGGTAGGAGGCAGATCCCACCACAACACACTACAGCAATAGCAAGTAGTTCATCATGATGTGATACACAAGTAGTGGAATATCAGTAACATGTAAACAACTGGCTAGTAGGTTCAAGATTGACTTCTAATGAATGTTATATGTCAAATAAAATAAAATAAAATAAAATTTTATTGGCCACATGCGCCGAATACAACAGGTGCAGACATTACAGTGAAATGCTTACTTACAGCCCTTAACCAACAGTGCATTTATTTTTTTATAAAAAAGTAAAATAAAACAACAACAAAAAAGTGTTGAGAAAAAAAGAGCAGAAGTAAAATAAAATAACAGTAGGGAGGCTATATACAGGGGGGTACCGGTGCAGAGTCAATGTGCGGGGGCACCGGCTAGTTGAGGTAGTTGAAGTAATATGTACATGTGGGTAGAGAGGGGGGGGGGCAGTGCAAATAGTCCGGGTATCCATGATTAGCTGTTCAGGAGTCTTATGGCTTGGGGGTAGAAGCTGTTGAGAAGTCTTTTGGACCTAGACTTGGCACTCCAGTACCGCTTGCCGTGCGGTAGCAGAGAGAACAGTCTATGACTACGGTGACTGGAGTCTTTGACAATTTTGAGGGCCTTCCTCTGACACCGCCTGGTATAGAGGTCCTGGATGGCAGGACGCTTGGCCCCAGTGATGTACTGGGCCGTACGCACTACCCTCTGTAGTGCCTTGCGGTCGGAGGCCAAGCAGTTGCCATACCAGGCGGTGATGCAACCAGTCAGGATGCTCTCGATGGTGCAGCTGTAGAATTTTTTGAGGATCTGAGGACCATGCCAAATCTTTTCAGTCTCCTGAGGGGGAATAGGCTTTGTCGTGCCCTCTTCACGACTTTCTTGGTGTGTTTGGACCATGATAGTTAGTTGGTGATGTGGACACCAAGGAACTTGAAGCTCTCAACCTGTTCCACTCCATCCCCGTCGATGAGAGTGGGGGCGTGCTCAGTCCTCTTTTTTTTCTTGTAGTCCACAATCATCTCCTTTGTCTTGGTCACGTTGAGGGAGAGGTTGTTATCCTTGCACCACACGGCCAGGTCTCTGACCTCCTCCCTATAGGCTGTCTCATCGTTGTCGGTCCATACGGACCATACGTCGGGACTACCGGCCGTGGTGACTCCTTGCTATCCCCAGTCCGCCTGGCCTTGCTGCTATTCCAGTTTAAACTGTTCTGCCTGCGGTTATGGAACCCCTACCTGTCCCAGACCTGCTGTTTTAAACTCTAATGATCGGCTATGAAAAGCCAACTGAGATTTATTCCTGATTATTATTTGACCATGCTTGTCACTTATGAACATTTTTGAACATCTTGGCATGGTTCTGTTATAATCTCCACCCGGCACAGCCAGAAGAGGACTGGCCACCCCTCATAGCCTGGTTCCTCTCTAGGTTTCTTCCTAGGTTTTGCCTTTCTAGGGAGTTTTTCCTAGCCACCGTGCTTCTACACCTGCATTACTAGCTGTTTGGGGTTTTAGGCTGGGTTTCTGTACAGCACTTCGAGATATTAGCTGATGTAAGAAGGGCTATATAAAATAAAATAGATTGATTGATTGATCAGGCCTACCACTGTCATGTCGTCGGCAAACTTAATGATGGTGTTGGAGTCGTGCCTGGCCATGCAGTCATGGGTGAACAGGGAGTACAGGAGGGGACTGAGCACACACCCCTGAGGGGCCCCCGTGTTGAGGATCAGTGTGGTAGATGTGTTGTTACCTACCCTTACCACCTGGGGGCGGCCCGTCAGGAAGTCCAGGATCCAGTTGCAGAGGGAGGTGTTTAGTCCCAGGATCCTTAGCTTAGTGTTGAGCTTTGAGGGCACTATGGTGTTGAATGCTGAGCTGTAGTCAATGAATAGCATTCTCACGTAGGTGTTCCTTTTGTCCAGGTGGGAAAGAGCAGTGTGGAGTGCAATAGAGATTGCATCATCTGTGGATCTGTTTGGGCGGTATGCAAATTGGAGTGGGTCTAGGGTTTCTGGGATAATGGTGTTGATGTGAGCCATGACCAGCCTTTCAAAACACTTCATGGCTACAGACGTCAGTGCTACGGGTCGGTAGTCATTTAGGCAGGTTATCTTAGTGTCCTTGGGCACAGGGACTATGGTGGTCTGCTTGAAACATGTTGGTATTACAGACTCAGTCAGGGACATGTTGAAAATGTCAGTGAAGACACTTGCCAGTTGGTCAGCACATGCTAGGAGTACACGTCCTGGTAATCCGTCTGGCCCTGCGGCCTTGTGAATGTTGACCTGCTTAAAAGTCTTACTCACATCGGCTACGGCGAGCGTGATCACATAGTCATCCGGAATAGCTGGTGCTCTCATGCATGCTTCAGTGTTGCTTGCCTCGAAGCGAGCATAGAAGTGGTTTAGCTCGTCTGGAAGGCTTGTGTCACTGGGCAGCTTGGGGCTGGGCTTCCCTTTGTAGTCTGTAATAGTTTTCAAGCCCTGCCACATCCGATGAGAGTCAGAGCCGGTGCAGTACGATTCAATCTTAGTCCTGTATTGACTCTTTGCCTGTTTGATGGTTCGTCGGAGGGCATAGCGGGATTTCTTATAAGCGTCCGGGTTAGAGTCCCGCTCCTTGAAAGCGGCAGCTCTACCCTTTAGCTCAGTGTGGATGTTTCCTGTAATCCATGGCTTCTGGTTGGGGTATGTCAATACGACAGTGGTGTAAAGTACTTAAGTAAAAATTCTTAAGTCGTTTTGGGGTATCTGTACTTTACCTAATTTTTTGTATTTTTGACAACTTTTACTTTTACTTCACTACATTCCTAAAGAAAATAATGTACTTTTTACTCCATACATTTTCTCTGACACCCAAAAGTACTTGTTACATTATGACAGGAAAATGGTCCAATTTACGCACTTATCAAGAGAACATCCCTGGTCATCCCTACTGCCTCTGATCTGGCGGACCCACTAAACACAAATGCTTCATTTGTAAATGATGTCTGAGTGTTGGAGTGTGCCCCTGGCTATCTGTAAATAAAAAATTAAAAACAAGAAAGTTCTGCCGTCTGGTTTGCTCAATACAAGGATTTATATAACGATTTATTTTAAGTATATTTAAAATACTTTTAGACTTTTACTCAGGCAGTATTTTACTGGGTGACTTTCATTTTTACTTGAGTCATTTTCGATAAGGTTTAATCTTTATTTTTACTCAAGTATGACAATTGAGTACTTGAGGGGCGGCAGGTAGCTTAGTGGTTAAGAGCGTTGTGCCAGTAACTGAAAGGTCGCTGGATCTAATCCCCGAGCCGACTAGGTGAAAAATCTGTCGATGTGCCCTTGAGCAAGGCACTTAACCCTAATTGCTCCTGTAAGTCGCTCTGGATAAGAGCGTCTGCTAAATGACGTAAATGTTTTTCCACCACTGCAATACGGTGTTGTCTGAGGCCTGCTCCTAGTTAAGAAGTAAAAAATATCCTCTGCAGCCATGTGTTGCTACTGCGTCCTCCTGATGACAGGGCCCTCTCTGTCTCTCTCTCTCTCTCTCTCTCTCTCTCTCTCTCTCTCTCCCTCTCTCTCTCTCTCTGTCTCTCTCTCTCTCTGTCTCTCCCTCCCTCTAGGTGGGGAACACAGTACTGATGTATCCTGATTACAGGGCCCTCTCTGTCTCTCTCTCCGTCTCTAGGTGGGGAACACAGTACTGATAGTGTTTGTGAGTTACCTGGGCAGCAGGGTCCATCGGCCTCGTCTCATTGGACTGGGTGGCCTGCTGATGTCCATCAGTGCTCTGATCCTGGCCCTACCTCACTTCCTGTCCCAGCCCTATGAGTACGACTCTGCCATACATGGTAAGATCTAGAGGTTCAATATAGATTTTTTTTATAGCTACAATACTTTGCAATACCAAGGATACACCTCTGAATAAATCTGCATAGATTATCTTCATGGGCAGGTTTCCGTCACACAGAATCTCAATAAAAAATGCTTCTTAGTCCAGGACTAGACTTTCGCTGTGTCCGGGAAACTGGCCGCATGAGTTTTAAAACCTAGTGTATGGCAAGCATCATCCACAATCAATCTCTATAAAGCAGCAAGCATCATCCACAATCAATCTCTATAAAGCAGCAAGCATCATCCACAATCAATCTCTATAAAGCAGCAAGCATCATCCACAATCAGTTTCTATAAAGCAGCAAGCATCATCCACAATCAGTCTCTATAAAGCAGCAAGCATCATCCACAATCAGTTTCTATAAAGCAGCAAGCATCATCCACAATCAATCTCTATAAAGCAACAAGCATCATCCACAATCAGTCTCTATAAAGCAGCAAGCATCATCCACAATCAGTCTCTATAAAGCAGTAAGCATCATCCACAATCAGTCTCTATAAAGCAGAAATCCCAGTATGTTGGACCTGGTTCAGCCTGTCATGTAGTGGAGTGGTGGACTGGTGGAGTTGTGTAGTGTTGTGGTGTTTTGGAATGGAGTGGTATAGTGGAATGGTGTAGTGGAGTGGTGTAGCGGAGTAGTGGATTGGAGTGTTGTAGTGGAGTGATGTGTTGGATTGGAGTGGTGTGGAGTGTTGGATTGGAGTGGTGTGGAGTGTTTGAGTGGAGGGGTGTAGTGGATTGGTTTAGTGGTGTAGTGGATTGGATTGGTTTAGTGGTGTAGTGTAGTGGATTGGTTTAGTGGTGTGGTGGATTGGATTGGTTTAGTGGTGTAGTGGATTGGTTTAGTGGTGTAGTGGAGTGGATTGGTTTAGTGGTGGATTGGATTGGTTTAGTGGTGTGGTGTGGTGGGGTAGTGGAGTGGTGTAGGGGTGTGGTTAGATTTGGATGGTTGGATTTAGAAATAATGAATTGTGAGAGCCAGCCTGGCCTGCAGGTGCTCTCTAGCTGATCCCATTCTACATAAATCCAAGAAGATTAAGGCTGTCTCTCAGGCAGTTGGTTTAATTCAGTACTTTCACTCTCTTTTTTCCTCCTCTGTCTGCCCTGTAAACACACACACACACACACACACACACACACACACACACACACACACACACACACACACACACACACACACACACCCAGTACACTGGCTGGATGCTGCTTCTCATGGGGTACCACTGAAGGGTTAAGGGTCACATTAAACTCCAGGAACAGCTGTGTATAGTTCACAGGCCTGTAATTAACTCTATCTGTCTGTCTGTGTGTCTGTTTATCTGTCTGTTTATCTGTCTGTCTGTCTGTCTGTCTGTCTGTCTGTCTGTCTGTCTGTCTGTCGGTCTCTGTACTTGTGTCTGTGTGCTTGCGTGTGTGTGTGTGTGTGTGTGTGTGTGTGTGTGTGTGTGTGTGTGTGTGTGTGTGTGTGTGTGTCTGTGTGTGTGTGTGTGTGTGTGTGTGTGTGTGTGTGTGTGTGTGTGTCTGTGTGTGTGTGTGTGTGTCTGTGTGCTTGCGTGTGTGTGTGTGTGTCTGTGTGTGTGTGTGTGTGTGTGTGTGTGTGTGTGTGTCTGTGAATGCGTTTTTTCCCCCAGATCGCCAAGACCTGTGTTCACTGCAGGGTACCTCCAACATGACAGAGGCCTGTGGGAAAGCAGAGACCAAACGTATAGCAGACACCAATAACCTGTGGCTGCTCATGGCTATAGCTCAGCTGCTGTTCGGGGTGGGGTCTGTTCCCATACAACCCTTTGGTATCTCTTATGTGGATGACTTCGCCGGACAAGGCAACTCCCCCCTCTACATAGGTAAATCCAACAAAAAATCCAACAACACATCACTTTTCAAGCATTTTTTATTTTTATTTTATTTCACCTTTATTTAACCAGGTAAGCCAGTTGAGAACAAGTTCTCATTTACAACTGCGACCTGGCCAAGATAAAGCAAAGCAGTGTGATAAAAACAACAACACAGAGTTACATATGGGGTAAAACAAAACGTACAGTCAATTACACAATAGAAAATCTATATACAGTGTGTGCAAATGTAGTAAGTTATGGAGGTAAGGCAATAAATAGGCCATAGTGCAAAATAGTTTAGAACAATTTAGTATTAACACTGGAGTGATAGATGTGCAGAAGATGATGTGCAAATAGAGATACTGGGGTGCAAATGAGCAAAATAAATAACAATATGGGGATGAGGTAGTTGGGTGGGCTAATTGCAGATGGGCTGTGTACAGGTGCAGTGATCGGTAAGCTGCTCTGACAACTGATGCTTAAAGTTAGTGAGGGAGATAAGAGTCTCCAGCTTCAGAGATTTTTGCAGTTCGTTCCAGTCATTGGCAGCAGAGAACTGGAAGGAATGGCGGCCAAAGGAGGTGTTGGCTTTGGGGATGACCAGTGAGATATACCTGCTGGAGCGCATACTACGGGTGGGTGTTGCTATGGTGATCAATGAGCTAAGATAAGGCGGGTATTTGCCTAGCAGTGATTTATAGATGACCTGGAGCCAGTGGGTTTGGCGACAAATATGTAGTGAGGGCCAGCCTACGAGAGCGTACAGGTCACAATGGTGGGTATTATATGGGGCTTTGGTGACAGAACAGATGGCACTGTGATAGACTACATCCAATTTGCTGAGTAGAGTGTTGGAGGCTATTTTGTAAATTACATCGCTGAAGTCAAGGATTGGTAGGATATTCAGTTTTTCGAGGGCATGTTTGGCAGCATGATTGAAGGAGGCTTTGTTGCGAAATAAGAAGCCGATTCTAGATTTAACTTTGGATTGGAGATGCTTAATGTGAGTCTGGAAGGAGAGTTTACGGTATTTAGGTATTTGTAGTTGTCCACATATTCTAAGTCAGACCCGTCGAGAGTAGTGATTCTAGTTGGGCGGGCGGGTGCAATCAGCGTTCGATTGAAGAGCATGCATTTAGTTTTACTAGCGTTTAAGAGCAGTTGGAGGCTACGGAAGGAGTGTTGTATGGCATTGAAGCTCGTTTGGAGGTTTGTTAACACAGTGTCCAGTGAAGGGCCAGATGTATACAAAATGGTGTCATCTGCGTAGAGGTGGATCTGAGAGTCACCAGCAGCAAGAGCGACATCATTGATATACACAGAGAATAGAGTCGGCCCGAGAATTGAACCCTGTGGCACCCCCATAGAGACTGCCAGAGGTCCAGACAACAGCACCTCCGATTTGACACATTGAACTCTATCTGAGAAGTACTTGGTGAACCAGGCGAGGCAGTCATTTGAGAAACCAAGGCTATTTAGTCTGCCAATAAGAATGTGGTGATTGACAGAGTCGAAAGCCTTGGCCAGGTCAATGAAGACGGCTGCACAGTACTGTCTTTTATCGAACGCAGTTATAATATCGTTTAGGACCTTGAGCGTGGCTGAGGTGTACCCATGACCAGCTCAGAAACCAGATTGCATAGCGGAGAAGGTACGGTGGGATTCAAAATGGTCGGTGTCCATCTGTCGTAGACGGCCGCGACTGGGAGACCAATGGGGTGGCGCACAATTGGCCCAGCGTCGTCCAGGGTAGGGTAGGGGAGGGAATGGCCGGCAGGGATGTAGCTCAGTTGGTAGAGCATGGCGTTTGCAACGACAGGGTTGTGGGTTCGATTCCCACGGTGGGCCGGTATGAAAAATAAATAAAATGTATGCACTCACTAACTGTAAGTCGCTCTGGATAAGAGTGTGTGCTAAATGACTAAAATGTAAATGTACATAATAAAGTGCTCTTCTACCTTCTTAACAACACTATCAACAAGGCAGGTCCTACTGGCCCTAGTTTTGTCACATCTTGACTACTGTTCAGTCGTGTGGTCAGGCGCCACAAAAAAGGACTTAGGAAAATTGCAATTGGCTCAGAACAGGGCAGCACGGCTGGCCCTTGGATGTACACAGTGAGCTAATATGAATAATATGCATGTCAATCTTTCCTGGCTCAAAGTGGAGAAGAGATTGACTTCATCACTACTTGTATTTATGAGAGGTATTGACATGTTGAATGCACCGAGCTGTCTGTTTGAACTACTGGCGCACAGCTCGGACACCCATGATTACCCCACAAGACATGCCACCAGAGGTCTCTTCACTGTCCCCAAATCCAGAACAGATTATGGGAGACACACAGTACTACATAGAGCCATGACTACATGGAACTCTATTCCACATCAGGTAACTGATACAAGCAGTAGAATCAGATTTAAAAAACAGATTATAAAAAACCTTATGGAACAGCTGGGACTGTGAAGCAACACAAACATAGGCACAGACACATGCATACACACGCACAATAACATGGATTTTGTACTGTAGATATGTGGTAGTGGTGGAGTAGGGGCCTGAGGGCACACAGTGTGTTGTGAAATCTGTGAATGTATTGTAATGTTTTTAAAACTGCCTTAATTTTGCTGGACCCCAGGAAGAGTAGCTGCTGCTTTACCAACGGAACATTCAAAACTGTAATATCTTATGTAACCTCCCGAGTGGCGCAGTGGTCTAAGGCACTGCATCGCAGTGCTAGGTGTGCCACTAGAGATCCTGGTTCGAATCCAGGCTCTGCTGTAGCCGGCCGCAACCGGGAGACCAATGGGGCGGCGCACAATTGGCCCAGCGTCGTCCAGGGTAGGGGAGGGAATGGCCGGCAGGGAGGTAGTTCAGTTGGTAGAGCATGGCGTTTGCAACGCCAGGGTTGTGGGTTCGATTCCCACGGGGGGCCAGTATGAAAAAAAGAAAAAAAAGAAGAAGAATGTATGCACTAACTGTAAGTCGCTCTGGATAAGAGCGTCTGCTAAATGACGTAAAATGTAAAAGTAAATGTATCACCGAGTCGTGGCTGAACGACAACATGGATAACATACAGCTGGCGGGACATACGCTGCATCGGCAGGATAGAACGGCTGACTCGGGTAAGACAAGGGGTGGCGGTCTGTGTATATTTGTAAACAACAGCTGGTGCACAAAATCTAATATTAAGGAAGTCTCAAGGTTTTGCTCGCCTGAGGTAGAGTATCTCATGATCAGCTGTAGACCACACTATTTACCAAGAGAGTTTTTAGCTGTCTATTTACCATCGCAAACCGATGTTGGCACTAAGACTGCACTCAATCAGCTGTATAAGGCCATAAGCAAACAGGAAAAACGCTCATCCAGAGGCAGCGCACCTAGTGACCGGGGACTTTAATGCAGGGAAACTTAAATCCATTCTACCTCATTTCTAGACCACCTTTACTCCACACACAGAGACGCGTACAAAGCTATGACATTGAGGAGTACACCACATCAGTCACCGGCTTCATCAATAAGTGCATCGATGATGTCGTCCCCACAGTGACCGTACGTACATACCCCAACCAGAAGCCATGGATTACAGGCAACATCCGCACTGAGCTAAAGGGTAGAGCTGATGCTTTCAAGGAGCGGGACTCTAACCCGGACGCTTATAAGAAATCCCACTATGCCCTCCGACGAACCATCAAACAGGCAAAGCGTCAATACAGGACTAAGATTTAATCGTACTACACCGGCTCCAACGCTCGTCGGATGTGGCAGGGCTTGAAAACTATTACAGACTACAAAGGGAAACACAGCCGCGAACTGCCCAGTGACACGAGCCTTCCAGACGAGCTAAATCACTTATATGCTCGCTTCGAGGCAAGCAACACTGAAGCATGCATGAGCGCATCAGCTGTTCCGGATGACTATGTGATCACGCTCTTCGTAGCCGATGTGAGTAAGACTTTTAAGCAGGTCAACATTCACAAGGCCGCAGGGACAGACGGATTACCAGGACGCGTACTCTGAGTATGCACTGACCAACTGGCAGGTTTCTTCACTGACATTTTCAACATGTCCCTGACTGAGTCTGTAATACCAACATCTTTCAAGCAGACCACCATAGTCCCTGTGCCCAAGAACACTAAGGTAACCTGTCTAAATGACTACCGACTCGTAGCACTCACGTCTGTAGCCATGAAATGCTTTGAAAGGCTGGACATGACTCATATCAACACCATTATCCCAGAAACCCTAGACCCACTCCAATTTGCATACCGCCCCAAAAAGATCCACAGATGATCAAATCTCTATTGCACTGCCAATTCCAACCTAGACAAGAGGAACACCTACGTGAGAATGCTATTCATTGACTACAGCTCAGCGTTCAACACCATAGCGCCCTCAAAGCTCATTACTAAGCTAAGTACCCTGGGTCTAAACACCTCCCTCTGCAACTGGATCCTGGACTTCCTAACGGGCCGCTCCCAGGTGGTAAGGGTAGGTAACAACACATCTGCCACGCTGATCCTCAACACGGGGGCCCCTCAGGGGTGCGTGCTCAGTCCCCTCCTGTACTCCCTGTTCACCCATGACTGCATGGCAGATGGCAGATGATGGTGATGACTCCATCACCATCATTAAGTTTGCCGATAACACAACAGTGGTAGGCCTGATCACCGACAACATTGAGACAGCCTATAGGGAGGATGTCAGAGACCTGGCCATGTGGTGCCAGGATGACAACCTGTCCCTCAACGTGATCAAGACAAAGGAGCTGATTGTGGACTACAGGAAAAAAAAGAGGACTGAGCACGCCCCCATTCTCATCGACGGGGCTGTAGTGGAACAGGTTGAGAGCTTCAAGTTCCTTGGTGTCCACATCACCAACAAACTATCATGGTCCAAACACACCAAGACAGTCGTGAAGAGGGCACGACAAAGCCTATTCCCCCTCAGGAGACTGAAAAGATTTGGCATGGGTCCTCAGATCCTCAAAAGGTTCTACAGCTGCACTATCGAAAGCATCCTGACCGGTTGCATCACTGCCTGGTATGGCAACTGCTCGGCCTCTGACCGCAAGGCGCTACAGAGGGTAGTGCGTACGGCCCAGTACATCACTGGGGCCAAGCTTCCTGCCATCCAGGACCTCTATACCAGGCGGTGTCAGAGGAAGGCCTTAAAAATTGTCAAAGACTCCAGCCACTCTAGTCAAAGACTGTTCTCTCTGCTACCGCACGGCAAGTGGTACTGGAGTGCCAAGTCTGGGTCCAAAAGGCTTCTTAACAGCTTTTATCCCAAAGCCATAAGACTCCTGAACAGCTAATCATGGCTACCTGGACTATTTGCATTTTAACTTGTAAGTAAGCGTTTCACTGTAAGGTCTACACCTGTTGTATTCGGCGCATGTGGCAAATACAATTTGATTTGATTTGATTTTACCCCAGCACCTTGACAGAGCTTGAATAATTTGTAAAAGAATAATGGGCAAATATTTCACAATCCAGGAGTGTCAAGCTCTTAGAGACTTACCCAATTAGACTCACAGCTGTAATCACTGCAAAAGGTGTTTGTAACACGTATTGACTCAGGGGGGGTGACACTCAGGGGGGGTTACATTTTTAATTAGTTTTTAAGAAATGTTAGATACTTTTTTTTATTTTGACATTAGAGTATTTTGTGTAGATCGTTGACAAGAAATTACACTTAAATCCATTTTAATCCCGCTTAGTGACAATAAAATGTGAAGAATAGTTATGATACCCACTGTAGGTAAGAGGCTTGTAGCTTAATGAAACACGAGTCCCTTTAAATAGGTAAGAGGCTTGTAGCTTAATGAAACACGAGTCCCTTTAAATAGGTAAGAGGCTTGTAGCTTAATGAAACACGAGTCCCTTTAAATTGGTAAGAGGCTTGTAGCTTAATGAAACATGAGTCCCTTCAAATAGGTAAGAGGCTTGTAGCTTAATGAAACACGAGTCCCTTTAAATAGGTAAGAGGCTTGTAGCTTACTGAAACACGAGTCCCTTTAAATAGGTAAGAGGCTTGTAGCTTAATGAAACACGTGTCCCTTTAAATAGGTAAGAGGCTTGTAGCTTAATGAAACACGAGTCCCTTTAAATAGGTAAGAGGCTTGTAGCTTAATGAAACACAAGTCCCTTTAAATAGGTAACAGGCTTGTAGCTTACGGAAACACGAGTCCCTTTAAATAGGTAAGAGGCTTGTAGCTTACTGAAACACGAGTCCCTTTAAATAGGTAAGAGGCTTGTAGCTTACTGAAACACGTGTCCCTTTAAATTGGTAAGAGGCTTGTAGCTTAATGAAACACGAGTCCCTTTAAATAGGTAAGAGGCTTGTAGCTTAATGAAACACGAGTCCCTTTAAATAGGTAAGAGGCTTGTAGCTTAATGTAACACGAGTCCCTTTAAATAGGTAAGATGCTTGTAGCTTAATGAAACACGAGTCCCTTTAAATAGGTAAGAGGCTTGTAGCTTCCGGAAACACGAGTCCCTTTAAATAGGTAAGAGGCTTGTAGCTTAATGAAACACGAGTCCCTTTAAATAGGTAAGAGGCTTGTAGCTTAATGAAACACGAGTCCCTTTAAATAGGTAAGAGGCTTGTAGCTTAATGAAACACGAGTCCCTTTAAATAGGTAAGAGGCTTGTAGCTTAATGAAACACGAGTCCCTTTAAATAGGTAAGAGGCTTGTAGCTTAATGAAACACGAGTCCCTTTAAATAGGTAAGAGGCTTGTAGCTTAATGAAACACGAGTCCCTTTAAATAGGTAAGAGGCTTGTAGCTTACTGAAACACGAGTCCCTTTAAATAGGTAAGAGGCTTGTAGCTTAATGAAACACGTGTCCCTTTAAATAGGTAAGAGGCTTGTAGCTTAATGAAACACGAGTCCCTTTAAATAGGTAAGAGGCTTGTAGCTTAATGAAACACAAGTCCCTTTAAATAGGTAACAGGCTTGTAGCTTACGGAAACACGAGTCCCTTTAAATAGGTAAGAGGCTTGTAGCTTACTGAAACACGAGTCCCTTTAAATAGGTAAGAGGCTTGTAGCTTACTGAAACACGTGTCCCTTTAAATTGGTAAGAGGCTTGTAGCTTAATGAAACACGAGTCCCTTTAAATAGGTAAGAGGCTTGTAGCTTAATGAAACACGAGTCCCTTTAAATAGGTAAGAGGCTTGTAGCTTAATGTAACACGAGTCCCTTTAAATAGGTAAGATGCTTGTAGCTTAATGAAACACGAGTCCCTTTAAATAGGTAAGAGGCTTGTAGCTTCCGGAAACACGAGTCCCTTTAAATAGGTAAGAGGCTTGTAGCTTAATGAAACACGAGTCCCTTTAAATAGGTAAGAGGCTTGTAGCTTAATGAAACACGAGTCCCTTTAAATAGGTAAGAGGCTTGTAGCTTAATGAAACACGAGTCCCTTTAAATAGGTAAGAGGCTTGTAGCTTAATGAAACACGAGTCCCTTTAAATAGGTAAGAGGCTTGTAGCTTAATGAAACACGAGTCCCTTTAAATAGGTAAGAGGCTTGTAGCTTAATGAAACACGAGTCCCTTTAAATAGGTAAGAGGCTTGTAGCTTAATGAAACACGAGTCCCTTTAAATAGGTAAGAGGCTTGTAGCTTAATGAAACATGAGTCCCTTTAAATAGGTAAGAGGCTTGTAGCTTAATGAAACACGAGTCCCTTTAAATAGGTAAGAGGCTTGTAGCTTAATGAAACACAAGTCCCTTTAAATAGGTAACAGGCTTGTAGCTTACGGAAACACGAGTCCCTTTAAATAGGTAAGAGGCTTGTAGCTTAATGAAACACGAGTCCCTTTAAATAGGTAAGAGGCTTGTAGCTTAATGAAACACGAGTCCCTTTAAATAGGTAAGAGGCTTGTAGCTTAATGAAACACGAGTCTCTTTAAATAGGTAAGAGGCTTGTAGCTTAATGAAACACGAGTCCCTTTAAATAGGTAAGAGGCTTGTAGCTTAATGAAACACGAGTCCCTTTAAATAGGTAAGAGGCTTGTAGCTTACGGAAACACGAGTCCCTTTAAATAGGTAAGAGGCTTGTAGCTTACGGAAAGACGAGTCCCTTTAAATAGGTAAGAGGCTTGAGACATGACATTATACTATCTGTACTGAGTTGTCTACGGCGATCTCCCGGGGCAAACTAAAACACCTTAGCTTAACACAGGCAGGTTGTAATCGCTTGACTTATAGATATAAAAAGTCAAGTTTGCCTGAGTTATTTAGCAAAAAGAAGAGGAGGGAGTGTATTCATTTAGTTAATAACAGACGCTTGAACATGATCCAGCAGGTCGTATTACTGCAGCTCAAACAGCAGTAGGACACATGGACCTGGTGTTAAGACCCTGACTGTCTCTTTTCTCCCCAGCCATCCTGTTTGCTGTGTCTGTGTTTGGACCTGCCTTTGGCTTCCTGCTGGGCTCCGTCATGCTGAGGATCTATGTGGACGTGGACAGAACTGGTTCAGGTTGATACTGGGTTTGGGTTGTTAGAGTGGTGGCAGAGGTTTTGGTAGCTGGTTAGAGTGTAGGCTAAACTGTAATCTCTCTCTCTCTCTCTCTGTCTCTCTCTCTCTCTCTCTCTCTCTCTCTCTCTCTGTATCTCTCTCTCTCTCTCTCTCTATCTCTCTCTCTCTCTCTCTCTATTGGCATGGGAAACATATATTTACATTGCCAAAGCAAATGAAACAGACAATAACAAAAGGGAAATTAACAATCAGAAATGAACAGTAAACATTACACACTCACAGGTTTAATATAGACATTTCAAATGTTATACAGCACCTTCAGAGAGTATTCATACCCCTTGACGTATTCCACAATACCCCATAATGACAAAGTGAAAACATGTTTTTCAGAAATCTTTGCAAATTTATTGAAAGTTAAATACTGAAATATCTCATTTACATAAGTATTCACACCCCTGAGTCAATACATGTTATAATAATATAATAATAATATGCCATTTAGCAGACGCTTTTATCCAAAGCGACTTACAGTCATGTGTGCATACATTTTTACGTATGGGTGGTCCCGGGTGATCGAAACCCCCTACCCCTGGCGTTACAAGCGCCGTGCTCTACCAGCTGAGCTACAGAGGACCTGATTAGAATCACCTTTAGCAGTGATTACAGCTGTGAGTCTTTCTGGGTAAGTCTCTTAGATCTTTGGATTGTAGAATATTTGCCCATTATTCTTTAAAAATTCTTCAAGCTCTGTCAAGTTGCTTGTTGATCATTACAGCCATTTTAAAGGCGTGCCATATATTTTCAAGACGATTTGAGACAAAACTGTAACTAGGCCACTCGGGAACCTTCATTGTTCTCCCGGGGGCTCCCGAGTGGCGCAGCGGCATCTCAGGGCTTGAGGCGTCACTACAGACCCCACTGGTTCGATTCCAGGCTGTTTCACAACCGGCCGTGATTGGGAGTCCCATAGGGCGGCGCACAATTGGCCCAGCATCGTTAGGGTTTGGCTGGGGTAGGCTGTCATTGTAAATAAGAATTTGTTCTTAACTGACTTGCCTAGTTAAATAAAAAATATAAAAAATATGTCTTGGTAAGCAACTCCAGTGTATATTTGGCCTTGTGTTTTAGGTAATTGTCCTGCTGAAAGGTGAATTTGTCTCCCAGTGTCTGTTGGAAAGCAGACTGAACTAAGTTTTCCTCTAAGATTTTGCCTGTGCTTAGCTCTATTCCGTTTCTTTTTATACTAAAAATACTCCCTAGTGCTTGCTGATGACAAGCATACCCATAACATGATGACGTCACCACCTGCTTGAAAATATGAAGAGTGGTACTCAGTGATGTGTTGGATTTGCCCCAAACATAAAGCTTTTTATTCAGGACAAAAAGTGAATTTCTTTGCCTCATTTTATGCAGTATTACTTTAGTGCCTTGTTGCAAACACGATGCATGTTTTGGAATATTTTTAATCTGTACAAGCTTCCTTATTTTCACTCTGTAATTTATGTAAGTATTGTGGAGTAACTACAATGTTATTGATCCATCCTCAGTTATCTCCCATAACAGCCATTAAACTCTAACTGTTTTGGTGAAATCCCTGAGCGGTTACCTTCCTCTCCGGCAACTGAGTTAGGAAGGGCACCTGTATCTTTGTACATAGTCAAAGCTTTCCTTAATTTTGGGTCAGTCACAGTGGTCAGGTATTCTGCCACTGTGTACTCTCTGTTCAGGACTAAATAACATTCAAGTTTGCTCAGTTTTTTTGTTGATTCTTTCCAATGTGTCAAGTAATTATCTTTTTGTTTTCTCATGAAAACTAATTGTGTTGCTTTCCTGGGGCTGAGGGGACTCTTCTCCAGGTTCATTTGTAGGTGAGGTCTTTGTTATGAAAGGTTTGAGAATCGCTTCCTTTTAGGTGGTTGTAGAATTGAATTGCTCTTTTCTGGATAATTAGCGGGAATCGTCCTAATTCTGCTCTGCATGAGTTTTAAGTTGTATACAGATGATTTTTTTTTTTCTTCAGAATTCTGCATGCAGAGTCTCAATTTGGTGGTTGTCCCATTTTGTGAATTCTAGGTTGTTGACTGATTGAAGTATTTTTAGCCAGATCCTAATTGGGATGTTTTCTGTTCCTTTTAAATGGCATAGAAGGCCCTTCTTACCTCGTCTCTCAGATCGTTCACAGCCCTGTGGAAGTTACCTGTGGTGATGATGTTTATGCCAAGTTAGGTATAGTTTTTTGTGTGCTCTAAGGCAACAGTGTCTAGGTGGAATTTGTATTTGTGGAATACTTATTTCTGTCTTAACTGTCAGGGCCCAGGTCTGACAGAATCTGTGCAGAAGATCTAGGTGCTGCTGTAGGCCCTCCTTGGTTTGGGACGGAAGCAACAGATCATCAGCAAACAGAAGACATTTGACTTTAGTCTAGTAGGCTGAGGCCGGGTGCTGCAGACTGTTCTAGAGTTAAATTACTTCCATTGTCATTGTCTACATAGCAATGGTGGAACCAACAGCAACAAGGCAGCAATACTAATTGTAGTAGTGGAAATGGGATGACCATTAACAACAACAACACTATTAATGAGAATAATACATTAAAGCAATAGTAGTGGGCCGGTCTCAACACGACTGAGAAGCCACATGGCATGTCACGTTCCCCAGCAAGAAAACCAAAAATGTCACGCAAACAGGACGGGGAAACTAACAAAGAGTCACTGACAACAACCAAAGCAGGTTTTAGAAGGGGTTTTAAAAGACACTCATGGGGGGTGTCCACTAAAAGTTGACTAGCAACAACTTGGACCTAAAAGACGCCCACCATGAGACCCACTAAATCTGTCCAATAAGAGGTAAACAATGGAAAAACCCACACCAACCTTAAAGACAGGAAGCAAAACAAAAACACGGAAGCTCAGATAAAGGAATGTTTTTCTAGAACTCACATAGGGAGAGACAACTAAAGGAGTTAACCCTCCACATCTATCAAGACAACTGGAGCACTGGGACAGCCACTCTTAAATATCACCTGGACCAGCGCAGGTGAAACACCTTCGCACTAACGAGATGACAAACCAGCACAGGTGTAACACTTACTGACTAACGAGGTGACACCAGAGTGAGTCCAGCCTGTCCTCTCTGGGCAGCCAGGTTTGTCCATGATGACCGGTCTCTATGGCCAGACTGTGCTCACTGAGTCTGTACCCAGTCAGTGTTTTCCATCAGTCACAGTGGTCAGATAATCTGCCATCGTGTGCTGTATCAGTCAGTCACAGTGGTCAGATAATCTGCCATCGTGTGCTGTATCAGTCAGTCACAGTGGTCAGATAATCTGCCATCGTGTGCTGTATCAGTCACAGTGGTCAGATAATCTGCCATCGTGTACTGTATCAGTCAGTCACAGTGGTCAGATAATCTGCCATCGTGTGCTGTATCAGTCACAGTGGTCAGATAATCTGCCACCATGTGCTGTATCAGTCACAGTGGTCAGATAATCTGCCATCGTGTGCTGTATCAGTCACAGTGGTCAGATAATATGCCATCGTGTGCTGTATCAGTCACAGTGGTCAGATAATCTGCCATCGTGTGCTGTATCAGTCACAGTGGTCAGATAATCTGCCATCGTGTGCTGTATCAGTCAGTCACAGTGGTCAATAATCTGCCATCGTGTGCTGTATCAGTCAGTCACAGTGGTCAGATAATCTGCCATCGTGTGCTGTATCAGTCACAGTGGTCAGATAATCTGCCATCGTGTGCTGTATCAGTCAGTCACAGTGGTCAGATAATCTGCCATCGTGTGCTGTATCAGTCAGTCACAGTGGTCAGATAATCTGCCATCGTGTGCTGTATCAGTCACAGTGGTCAGATAATCTGCCATCGTGTGCTGTATCAGTCACAGTGGTCAGATAATCTGCCATCGTGTGCTGTATCAGTCACAGTGGTCAGATAATCTGCCATCGTGTGATGTATCAGTCAGTCACAGTGGTCAGATAATCTGCCATCGTGTGCTGTATCAGTCAGTCACAGTGGTCAGATAATCTGCCATCGTGTGCTGTATCAGTCACAGTGGTCAGATAATCTGCCATCGTGTGCTGTATCAGTCAGTCACAGTGGTCAGATAATCTGCCATCGTGTGCTGTATCAGTCACAGTGGTCAGATAATCTGCCATCGTGTGCTGTATCAGTCAGTCACAGTGGTCAGATAATCTGCCATCGTGTGCTGTATCAGTCACAGTGGTCAGATAGTATGCCACAATGTACTGTCTGTTTAGAGCCAAATAGCACTGAAGTTTACTTTGATTTCTTGTGGAGTCTTTCCAATAGGTGATATATTTTTCTTTTTGCTTTGTGATGATTTGGTTGGGCCAGATTTTCTGAGTGCTGTCTTGAGGCTCTATGAGGTTGGTTTGGGTTTGTGAACTGAGCCTCAGAACCAGCTGGCTGAGGGGACTCTTCTCTTGTTTCATATCTTGACATTGTAGAGCTGTGTGATTAAATGTTTCAGGGTTGCTTGTTTTTAGATGGTTGTAAAATTTGATGGCTCTTTTTTCTATTAGAATAAGGAGGGGGTATTGGCCCAATTCTGCTCTACATGCGTTATTTTGTCTTTGCACTTGCAACACAGTCTTGCAAAACTCTGCATGCAGTGTTTCGATTGGATGTTTGTCCCATTCATTATTGATTATTGGAGAGTGGACACCATACATAGCTGCCATATAGAGGAATTGATTCTATAACTGATTGGATTTTTTTTGCCAGATCCTAATTTGATTTTATATTTGAATGTTCCTTTTAGAATGCACTTCTTGCTTTGTCTCTCAGCTCGTTCACAGCCATGTGAAAGCTGCACCTGTGTTGCTGATATTTAGTCCTAGGTAAGTACGGTCCCAAAAAGAATTGTTTTGAACCAGAT
>LR778263.1:59714676-59740445 GCA_902810595.1 Coregonus sp. 'balchen'
CAAGATCGTTGTGTCAGTCAGCCTCCTGGCAGAGGCAACCAATTTTGGCTAAAATGTCGTTGACCTTAACAAGGGCCCAGACCAGTGGGAGCAAAATAGACCCATAACATCAGAGATCCACCACCATATAAAAGTATGAGGTACTTTTTTTCCTTCCGTTTTTCAACGCCAAATCCACCTCTGGTGTGCGTGCCAAAGAACTCTATTTCATGTCACTGACCACAGCACCGGTTCAAATCCAAGTGCCAATGCCTTTTAACATCGCCTGGAGTTTGATAAGGTCAGATGACATGAAAATAGATGCTCTTTGACCACACATGGGGGTTTGGCGTCGGAAAACGGAAGCAGAAAGTGCCTCATACCTACGGTAAAGTATTGTGGGAGAAAAGAATGTCAGAATGTGCACTTGGTGTCAACATAACTCATATCTACTGTATCTCTACTGTAGCCATTTTATCTGTTTTAGAGCGCTATTCCTGTACTTTGTGATAGAGACAGGAGTGAACGATGGGAGGAGACGAGAGGAGAGGGGATTATCTGTGTGATGAGAGAGGAATGAACAGAACAAGAACAGAGGAGAGGATGAACAGACAGAGAGAGAGGGAATGAACAGAACAGAGGAAGGAAGATGAGAGGGATAGATCTGTGTGATAGAGAGAGGAGGAACATGGAGAGGAGAGAGAGAAAGAGGGATAATCTGTGTGATAGAGAGAGGAATGAACAGAACAGAACAGAGGAGAGGGGATGAACAGAACAGAGGAGAGGAGAGGGAATGAACAGAACAGAGGAGAGGAGAGGAGAGGGGATAGATCTGTGTGATAGAGAGAGGGAGTGAACAGGGGAGAAGAGACGATAGGAGAGGGGATAGATCTGTGTTATAGAGAGAGGGATGAAACAGGGGAGAGACGAGAGAAGGAAGGGATAGATCTGTGTGATAGAGAGAGGGAATGAACAGACAGAGATAGATGGATAAACAGAAAAGGGTTTGTCTAAACCCCCAGGCTGTTGTTTCTTTCCTTATATAGAGAAGGAAAGGAGACAGCCATCTCTGCTTAGATTCCCTACATAGTGGGCATTCCTAAAGCAGGGAGGGAGATATTGGATCCTCGCTAAACGAATAATTGCCAGGCTGAAAAAATTGAAGTGCACTGCGTTGCTCCTTGCATGGAGAAACATACAGTAGCTCACAATACGTGATCCCTAATCTCATTTCACTCTCATGTTGATAAGACCAAGGAGCTTGATGGTGGACTATAGGAGAAAGACTGGAGACGTCGACAGGGCTGTAGTAGAGCGAGTTGAGAGCTTCGAGTTCCTTGGCATCCACATCACTAAGGACTTAACATAGTCTACAAACACCCGCACAGCCCCTAAAAGGCTGCAAAGAATTTGGCATGGGGCCCTCGATCCTCAAAAGTTCACGCTGCATCAACCATCGAGAGCATCTGACTGGCTGCATCACCGCTTGGCATGTCGACTTGCACCGCCCTCGATCTATGGTGTACAGAGTGGGCAGCAGCCCAGACATCACTGGGCCAAAGCTTCGGGCTGCCATCCATGACCTCGATATCGGCGTTGTCAAGGAGTCCCTAAAAATTGGCAAGACTCCCTCCACCGAAGACATAGACTGTTCGACTCTCCCGTCCGTCAAACGGTACCTAGACAAATCGACTGTCAGACCAACAGCTCCAAACAGCATCCAGCTCCAAAGCCAAAGCCATAAGACGTGCTAATTAGTTACTTAATGGTTTACCTGGCTATCGCATATCTTGCAACTGACTCTATGCAAACTCACACAGACATCTACACACTGATAACACATTGATCTGTACTGGTACTCCCTGTATATAGCTCGGCATTGATCTGGTTCTGGTACTCCCGTATATAGCTCCACATGGATCTGCGTACTGGTACTCCTGTATATAGCTCCACCACAATTGATGGGTACTCCCTTTATATAGCTCTCACATTGACCTGTACTGGTACGCCCTTTATATACTCTCCCCTTGATCTGGTACTGGTACTTCCCTGTATATAGCCCACATTGATCTGGTAACTGGTAGTCCCTGTATATAGCTCCACATTGATCTGGTTGGTACTTCCTGTATATTAGCTCCACATTGATCCTGGTAACTGGTCTCTCTCCCGGTATATGCTCCACATTGATCTGGTACTGTACTCTCCTGTACTAGTCCACATTGATCTGGTACTGGTACTCCCTGTATATACTCCACATTGATCTTGTTTCTGCTGGTACTCTTGGGCTCCCTGTATATAAGCCTCCACATTGATCTGGTACTGTACTCCCCTATATATCTCCACATTGATCTGGTACGGTACTCCCTGTATATAGCTCCAACATTGATCTGTTCTTGGTACTACTCCCTGTATATAGCGTCCCATTGATCTGGTACTCCCTGTATATAGCCCACATTGATCTGGTTCTGGTACTCCCTGTATAAGCTTCCACATTGCTCTTGTACTGGTACTGTGCCCTGTTATAGCTCCACATTGATCTGGTAACGGTACTTTCTGGTACTCCCCTGTATATAGCTTCCACATTGCTCTGGTACTGGTACTCCCCCCTGTATATAGCTCCACATTTGATCTGGTGCTGTACTACCCCCTGTATATAGCTCCCCATTGATCTGGTACTGGTACGCCCTTATATAGCTCCACATTGATCTGGTTACTGGTCCGCTACTCTCCCCGTATATTAGCCCTCATTGATCGGTACTTCCTGGATATAGCTCCACATTGTCTGGTACTGGGGGTCTGTAATATACAGGGGGGACAAAAGTATTTAGGGGGTCACCACCAATTGTGCAAGTTCTCCTCCCACTTAAAAGATGAGAGAAGGCCTGTAATTTTCATCATAGGTACATGGTCAACTATGACATGACAGACAAATGACAAAAGTTTTCCGAAAATCCATTGTAGGATTTTTTTATAATTTATTTGCAATTTGGTGGAAAATAGTATTTGGTCATTAACAAATTTTTTCCATACTTTGTTATAATAACCCTTGTTGGCAATGACACGGTCCAACGTTTTCTTAAGTCTTCACACGGTTTTCACACATGTTCTGTATTTTGGCCCATCCTCATGCAGATCCCCTAGAGCAGTGATGTTTTGGGGGGGCTGTCGCTGGGCAACACAGACCTTCAACTCCCTCCCAAAGATTTTCTATGGGGTTGAGATCTTGAGACTCTGGCTAGGCCACTCCAGGACCTTTAAATGCTTCTTACTGAAGCCACTCCTCCTTCGGTGCCCGGGAGGTGTGTTTTTGGGGATCATTGTCATGCTAAAAGACCCAGCCACGTTTCATCTTCAATGCCGCTTGCTGATGGAAGGAGGTTTTCACCTCAAAATCTCACGTACATGGCCCCATTCTTCTTTCCTTTACACGTCATTCGTCCCTTTGCCGAAAAAACTGCCCCAAAGCATGAATTTCCCACCCCATGCTTACAGTAGGTATGGTGTTCTTGGATGCAACTCAGCATCTTTGTCCTCCAAACACGATGAGTTGAGTTTTTAAGTACCAAAAGTTATATTTTGGTTTCATCTGACCATATGACATTCTCCAATCCTCTTCTGGATCATCCAAATGCACTCTAGACAAGACTTCAGGACGGGGCCTTGACAGTACTGGCTTAAGCAGGGGGACACGTCTGGCAATGCATGATTTGAGTCCCCCTGGCGCGTAGTGTGTTACTGATGGTAGCCTTTGGTTACTTTTGGTCCCAGACTCTCTGCATGGTCATTCACTAGTCCCCCCGTGTGGTTCTGGGATTTTTTTTGCTCACCGTTCTTGTGATCATTTTGACCCCACGGGGTGAGATTCTTGCGTGAGCCGCCGCGGATCGAGGGGATTTCATGTCTTGTATGTCTTTTGTCCATTCCAATAATTGCTTCCCACAGTTGATTTCTTCAAACCAAGCTGCTTTACCTATTGCAAAAGATTCAGTCCTTCCCAGCCTGGTGCAGGTCTACAATTTTGTTTCTGGGTGTCCTTTGAGACAGCTCTTTGGGCTTGACCATAGTGGGAGTTTGGTGTGAAATGATGAAAATGAAATGTGAAGAAAAAAATTGAGAAAAAAAAAGAAAGAAAAAGGAAGGGAAAAAAATGAGAAAAAAAAAGAGAAAGAAAAAAGAAATGAATGAAAATTGAAAAAAAGGGATGCAAGAGAATGAAAAACAAAAAACAATGAGAAGAAAAAAAAAAGCAAACAATGAAAGGAGAGAAAATGATGCCCCCCCGGCCATGCCTGCCCCCCTTCCCGCTGCCCCAGTCTCACCCCCCCCGCCCTGACCCCCGCCCCCCCCCCCCCGCGTGCCCCCTGCCTTTCCCCGCCCCCCCCCCCCTTCCATGCCCCGACTTGACCACCCCGCCCCGACAATGCATGCCCACCAACATCCCCCAAATGCCCTGCCTTTCGTGCATTCCTCCCCCTGTGCGCCCGCCCTGCTGACCCCCCCGACCCACCCACCCCATGATGAACCTCCTGAGACAAAAACCAAATGAACCCATTATGCCCCCCACCAGCCTGCACATGAATGGAGTGAACAACACAACAGCCCTTAACCTCCCTGCCCAATTTCAACTGACACCACAAAACACATGGCACCCCCTCCCCTCCCCCTTCCCCCTTACCCCGCTCAACGTGCCCCCCGCCCCTCGCCTTCCCGCCCCCCCTCCCCCCCCCCCCCCCCCCCCTCCCCCTGCCCCACCCCCCCCCCCGTTCCCCCTTCCCCCCCCCCGCTCCCCCCGACCACCCCTCTGCCCCCTGCCCCCCCCCCTTCCACCACATGCACCCCCCCCCCCCAAAAAAAGAAACATGATGTCCTGCCCTCCTGCCCCCGCTTTGCCGGAACACATTGCGCCGCTCACGTCACCTGCCAGGTGAAACCCCCAACAACCCCCAAATCAAGAAATGACGACCATGACTGCTGTAGGCTCACGACAAACCCACGCGCAATACACACTTCAGCCCCCACACTCAAGCGAATGCACCCCCATGGTGCCCCACCTGCAACCGCGTTGACTGACAAACACCCCCGCCGACTGCTGATGACCACAAAAGAAGCAAAAAAAATTATGCTTGATGCACCACCATCACTTGAACCATGTCGAAAAACAAACACACAAACGCGTTCCAAAACAAAACCCAAGCAAATGACTGCCCACCATGACTGCTTGTGAAAACTGAAAACAAAAAACAAAAAGGTGAAAATGAAAAACAATGAAACAAAACCTACATAAGCAAGCCCAAAAAACACAGAAAAAGAGTTGAAAAAAAAACATAGAAATGAACTATGGGAGCAAATTAAAGTGAAACATTACAGACACAAAAACGCATGAACACAAACACTGACCCCCCCCCGTGTTCCCCCCCTGTGCGCCCCGGGCCATGCCCCCCTTCCCGCTTTGCCCCCCCCCCCTTCACCCTTCCCTGCCCCGCCCCGCCCTGCCGCGCCCCCTCCCCCGCCCCCCCCTCCCCCCCCTGCTGCCTGCGCCCGGCATGCCCCCCCCCCCCTGCCGCTCCCACCCACCCCCTGCCCTGCCCGTGATGACTGGCCACCTGCCACCCCCCCCACTCCTGACCCAACCCCCTTGATGCCCATGCGCACCCCCTTACACCCCCACCGGGGGGCGGCTCTTTGTCTTTTTGATATGGTGCCACCCCATTCCTCTAACCAACCACCCCAATGATGCAGAGTTTTCCCCTGCCCCGCCCCCCGCTCCCCGTTCGCCGCCCGCCCCCCTTCGCCCGCCCCCGCCCCCACCTGCCCTCGCCCGCCCGCCTTGTTCCCCCCCCCCCGTGCCCCCCCCCCCCCACTCCCCTTAACACCCCCCCCCCCTGCCCCGCCCCCCCCCCCCTCCCCCTTTCCCCACCACCCCCCCTCCACCCTTCCATGCTCACCCTGCCCCCGCCCGCCCCAACAAACGTTCCCGCGCCTGCAGACCCCCTCCCCCCAGACCTTCACCATCCTTGCAAGCTTTCAAGTGAAGGGCTCTTCATTCCATGGGCCTCCTAATACCCGTGCCCTGACGCACGCCCCCTGTGCCTGTGCCCCTTGCCCCCGTGCCCCCCTCCCGCTGCCGTTCCTGCCGCCTCCCCCCCCCTCCCTGACGCCTGCCCACCCCCCACCCCCTTCGCCCTTTTGCCCCTGACCCACCCCCCTGCTACGTTCCACTCGACCTGCTTCCGTGTGCTTCTCAGTGCCCTGCCCCCCCCCACCTCCCCCGCCCTGCCCCCCCTTTGCCTGCCCCCCCGCCTTGCCCCCCTGCCCCCCCCTGCCCCCCCTGTCCCCTGACCCTGCCCCCCTTCCTGAACCCCCCTGTTCCCACCCCTGCTGCGGCCCCCCCTTTTCTTCCCTGGCTGCCCTGCCCCCCCGCTGCCTCCTGCACCGCCCCCCCTTTGCCACCCCCCTGCTGACTTCCTGCCCCCCCACCCGTGCAATGCCACTACCCCCCAGTGCCATGGGAGCCCCATCCTGCCTTCACTTCCATGCCCCCCCTGCGCCCTCCCCCCCCCCCCCCCCCCCCCCCGCGCGGCCCCCTCCCTTCGCTTCCCTTCCCTCCCCCCCCCTGCCCCCCTGCCCTCCCCCCCCACCCTTCTGCGACACCCGTCCCCCCGCCCCCCCCCTCCGCGTTCTTCCCCTTCTATGCTTGGGCCAGCTTCCCCACCCAGCCTATCCTTCCGCCCCCCTTTTGGTGAGTGCTGACTTTGCCCGTGACCCCCGACCCCCCTTAAACTGACCACCCCGCCCCCCCGTGCGCCACTCGCCCCCCCCCCCCAAGTCCCCTCTGCCGTGTGCTGACTGCCAGCCCCCCCCTGCCCACCCTTCCTACCCTGTGCCATTCAGTGAACCTGACGTTACCCCACTTCGCCCCCTTTGCCCTTATGCCCAGATCCCAGGACAAATGCCTCAACGCCCAACCCCCCACCACCCACCTAAAAAAACACTGTTCCCCCTCCCCCCACCTCTGGCTGGAAGAAGTGAGAAATAGACCCAACCCTAATAGCCCAATGCACCACCCTATGCCAACGACAAATGTGACCCGACACACCCAACTGACCCACACCAAACATCTGCTGCCTTGCCCATGATCAGCCCCACCACAACCCAAGGGCGCTGGCGGAGTGGTGCAACAAACCCAAACCTACCGTTAAAACTGAAAACCAACAGACCCTGAACCCTGGCACCCAATGCGCTGCCTCTGGAAGCCCTTGACAGACCACTTCCGCCCCGCATTCACCCAACCCCCCTTCGTCCCCCCCCACCCCCTTCCTCTGCCCTCCCTCCCCCCTCCCCTCCCCCCCCCCCCTGCCGGTGTGCCCCCCCCCTGCCCCTTTGCCCCATGCCCTCGTTACCACTGCCCTTCCCACCTTCCTGCCCCCCCCCCCTTCCCCTTCCCCGCGCCCCCCCTCCCCCCTCCCGCCTTGCCCTGTCCCCCTCGCGTCCACCCCCCCAGCTGTGCCCCCGCCGTGCCCATGCTGTGCGTTCCCTCTAGGCATGCCTGCCTGCTTCCCGCGCCCTTCCCCTTTCCGTTCCCTCCCCCCCGCCCCTGCCCTCCCCCTTGCCCGCGCCTTGGCCCCCCCCCCCTGGCCCCCTCCTGACCCACCCTCCCGCCCCCTGGCCTGCCACATTCCTGCCCCCCGCCCCCCCCCCCCCCCCTGTCACCCCTTCCCCCCCCCGCGACCCCCCCCCCTGCGACCCGCCCCTCCCCCCTTCCCCCCCCCCCTGCTTCCGAGCGGTGGGTGTGACAAGATCTGCTTACTCCGCACTGAAGACGCACCACGCTGCGCCCCCCCCTTCCCCCCCCTTCGCCCACCGCCCATCCTTCTGGATGACTGTTGCGAACCTGACTTCCCCCAAATGCCACGCCCTTCCCCCTGCCCAGACCTGCCACTTAAAATGCGCCCCCCCCCCCAACCACCCCCCCGTGCTGCCGTGCCCCGAAGGGAGCCACCCCTGCACCCCACCTGTTTTGAGGTTGTGGACAGGTGTCTTTTATACTGCATAACCGTTCAAACAGGTGGCCATTAATACAGGTAACGAGTGGATGACAGAGGAGCCTCCTTAAGAGAAGTTACAAGGTCTGTGAGAGCCAGAAATCTTGCCTTGTTTTGTAGGTGACCAATACTTTTTTTCCATTTTTTCCCAACCATAATTTTGCAAATAAATTCATTTAAAATCCCTACAATGTGATTTTCTGGGATTTTTTTTTTTTCTCCAAGTGCTGTCCTAGTTGACTGTACCTATGATGAAAATGACAAGCCTCTCGCATCTTTTTAATGGGAGAACTTTGCACACTTGGTGGCTGACTAAATACTTTTTTCCCCACTGTAGCCCATTCTTTGTGTAATTTTGTTCTTCTTGGTTTACTATTTTATGTTTTTTACTCTGCTTCGCTGAGAAGGCCACGTAACGTCTAGTAAGTCTACACCCGTTGATTTCGGCGGCATGTGGACAAATTTTACATCATTTGATATCTGATAGAAATACATTTTTTGGCCCTGTTTCGTTTTATTGTTGGCAATGAAATAGATGTCCATGTTTGTCTTGTGTTTGCCCTCGAGGACCGTTGATGTTGGTGATAAATGCAACAATCACAGCTGACTGGCTGAGGGGGAGGGATCAGTGGGTACAGTGGAGAAGGAGGTCTGGGCTCAGAGAGGAGACAGGAGTGCTGAGGTGACGTGCGTGTCGATTCATCAGATGATTTTGGTTAGGTCGATTAGCAGTAGGTCTGTAGTCGGTTAGTATGTGAGAGGAGGAGGACGGGCAACACCGTCATAGACACGGTCGTAGGCCCGCGTTCCGCACAATTTAATGAAGGCAGGGTAAGTGAACAGTTGTGTTGGTGTGAGAGTATGCGTGGTGGGTGGGTGTGGTGATATTTGGGTACTTCGTGTGTGTTGTGTGTGCATGTATATAGTTTATGTAATGTGTGTTTGTTTTTTTTTAGTGAGGTTGAGTGAGTGAGTGAGTGAGTGATGACTGAATGAGTGAGTGTATAGTGTGTATATATAGTCTTGTGTGTGAGTTTTGGCAATAAGGCATGCAATATATGCAGATAGTCCGGTAACCATTCAGTAACTATTGCAGTTTTATGCTTGGGAGTGGATTGCTGTCTCGGATCCTGTTTTGTGCTGACAGCCGATGTAATTTAAATTGAATTTTTATTTGATTTCATGTAATGGTCAATACACAAAATAGTCAAATTGGTGAAGTGAAATGAAAAAATAACTTGGTTTCAAAAAAGTTCAAAACAAATGATAACGGAAAAGTGGTGCGTGCATATTATTCACCCCCTTTGCTATGAAGCCCCCTAAATAAGATCTGGTGCCCAAATAACCTTCAAAAGTCCCATAATTAGTAAATAGAAAGTCCCCCCTGTTGTGCAACCTAGTGTCACATGATCTCAAGTTATATTACACCTGTTCTGACTGAAGGCCCCAGAGTTGCACCCCCACTAAGCAAGAGGGGCAAAACCTAGTCAAAGCCCAGACTCAATCCAATTGAGAAGCTGTGGTATGACTTAAGATGCGTACACCAGCCGGAACCCATCCAACTTGAAGGAGCTGGAGCAGTTTTGGCCTTGAATAATGGGCAAAAATCCCAGTGGCTAGATGTGCCAAGCTTATATGAGACATACCCCAAGAGACTTGCAGCTGTAATTGCTGCAAAAGTTGGCTCTACAAAGTATTGACTTTGTGGGGGTGGTGAATAGTTATGCACGCTCAAGTTTTTCTTTTTTTTTGTCTTATTTCTTGTTTTGTTTCACAATAAAAATATTATGCTTCTACAAAGTTGGTAGGCATGTTGTGTAAATCAAATGATACAAACCCCCCAAAAATCAATTTAATTCCAGGTTGTAAGGCAACAAAATAGGAAAAATGCCAAGTGGGGTGAATACTTTCACAAGCCACTGTATGGCAACTGCTCGGCCTCCGACCACAATGGTGCTACAGAGGGTAGTGCGTACGGCCCAGTACAATCACTGGGGCCAAGCTTCCTGCCATCCAGGACCTCTATACCAGGCGGTGTCAGAGGAAGAACCCCTCAAAATTATCAAAGACTTCCAGCCACCCAAGTCATAGACTGTTCTCTCTGCTACCGCACGGCAAGCGGTACCCGGAGTGCCAAGTCTAGGTCCAAGAGGCTTCTAAACAGCTTCTACCCCCAAGCCATAAGACTCCTGAACATCTAATCAAATGGCTACCCAGACTATTTGCATTGCCCCCTCACATTGACTCTGTACCGGTACCCCCTGTATATAGCCTCGCTATTGTTATTTTTACTGCTGCTCTTTAATTATTTGTTACTTTTATTTAGCATTATTTGATATTATATTTTTTTTGTGTGATTTTTTTTTTTTTTTTGGTATTCTTTCTTAAAACTGCATTGTTGGTAAGGGCTTGTAAGTAAGCATTTCACTGTAAGGTCTACACCTGTTGTATTCGGCGCATGTGGACAACCTAACATTTGATTTGATTGAGATGAGGCCTGGATATAACTAGCATGTTGTCATGAGACGAGGCTGGATAAATAACTAGCATGTTGTCATGAAACGAGGCTAGATAATAACTAGATGTTGTCACGAGACGAGGCTGGATAATAACTATCTGTGCATGAGACTAGGCTGGATAAAATAACTCGCATGTGTCATGAGACGAGGCTGGAAATATAACTACATGTTTCATGAGACGAGGCTTGATAACTAGCAATGTTTTCAGAGAACGAGGCTGGATAATAACTAGCATGTTGTCATGATACGAGGCTGGATAAATAACTAGCATGTTGTCATGAGACGAGGCTGGATATCACTCAATGTTGTCATGATACGAGGCTTGCTAATAATAGCATGTTTGTCATGAGACTGCTGGGATAAGAACTAGCATGTTGTCATGAACTAGGCTGTATAATAACTAGCATGGTTGGTCATGAGACGAGGCTTGATATAACTAGCATTTTGTCATTGAGAAACTAGGGCTGGATATAACTAGCATGTTGTCCATTAGACAGGCTGGATAATAACAGCATGTTGTCTTAAGAGACAGGCTGGATAATAACTACCATGTTGTCATTGAGGACGAGGCTTGGATAATAACTAGCAAGCATGTTTCATGAGACGATCTTGGAATACTAGTCAGGTTTGTCATGAGACGAGGCTGTGATAATAACTAGCATGGTTGTCCATAACGAGGCTGGGAATAATACTAGCATGTTGTCATCTGAGAGGAGGCTGATAATAATAACTAGCATGTTTGTCATTAGACGAGGCTGGATATACTAGCATGTTGTCCATTAGAAGACGAGCTGGATAATACTAGCATGTTTCATGAGACGATGCTGGATAATAACACCTCAGCATTTGTCATGAGACTAGGCTGGATAATACTACATGTTGTCATGAGACGAGGCTGGATAAATAACTAGCAAACTAGCATGTTCATTAGAACGAGGCTGGATAATAACTAGCATGTTGTCCTGATACAGGCTGGATCATACCTAGCAATGTTTTGTCAGATGAGACTAGGGCTGGATAATACTAGCCATTGTGTCCATTAGACGGGCTGGATAATAACTAACTAGCATGTTTTGTTTGATACGAGGCTTGGATATAACTACATGTTGTCCTTAGGACGAGGCTTGTATAAAATAACTAGCAATGTTGTCATGAGACGAGGCTGATAATAACTAGCAAGTGTTGTCATGGAGACTGGCTGGATAATAAACTATCATGTTTTGTTGAGACGAGGCTGGATAATAACTGCTATGTTTTGTCCGGAGAGAAGGCTGGATAATAACTAGCATGTTTTCAATGGTTGTTTTGGTCTGGGATTAATTTCTTTTGATTTACAAGTAAAAAAAAAAAAAGGGTCCACCCTCCCCCCCCCCCCCCAAAAAAACCATGGACCTGGGGATTCCCTCAGTATTATGGGCCCTGAATTGGATAGTTTATTGCCCTGACCTCTGCCCCTGTTCCTTCCCTGGAGAGACTGGCCCCTGCCCTGGCTCTGGCTTCCCTCAGGCATAACCCTTTCGGCCCATTAGTAACTAGTTTAGAAAATCTACCCTAACGTGCATTTTATTCACCTGAAACATGCAATTCACTTTTCTCTTACGGACCGATATGCTTAAAAAAAAAAAAGGCTTCACTCCTTGGTACGTTATAAATACACTCTAAAGCCCTGGCAGAGAGAGTAAAGGCCAAGGTGATTTGAGGGAAATTTATTTTTCATGGTCTTCTCTACCTTTAGAGCCGGTAAAACACTCAGAGACCATCAACCTGTCTGCCTGCCTGCCTGCCTGCCTGCCTGCCTGCCTGCCTGCCTGCCTGCCTGCCTGCCTGCCTGCCTGCCTGTCTGTCTGTCTGTCTGTCTGTCTGTCTGTCTGTCTGTCTGTCTGTCTGTCTGTCTGGTCTGTCTGTCTGTCTGTCTGTCTGTCTGTCTGTCTGTCTGTCTGTCTGTCTGTCTGTCTGTCTGTCTGTCTTGTCCTGTCTGCCTGCCTGCCTGCCTCCTGCCTGCCTGCCTGCCTGCCTGCCTGCCTGCCTGCCTGCCTGCCTGCCTGCCTGCCTGCCTGTCTGTCTGTCTGTCTGTCTGTCTGTCTGTATAACTATTCCTCATCCAAACCAGAGGAAATGGACCAACAAGTATAGTGTAACTACTCCTCTGCTGCATTAGGAGGAGAGAAGGACATGTCTTTTAGGGCCGTTTAAAAAACCAATAGACAGTAGCAAACCAGTAGACTGAGAGCAGACCACCTCAGGGCCCTGTTGCCTGAGAGCAGACCACCTCAGGGCCCTGTGCCTGAGAGCGGACCACCTCAGGGCCCTGTGCCTGAGAGCAGACCACCTCAGGGCCCTGTGCCTGAGAGCAGACCACCTCAGGGGCCCTGTGCCTGAGAGCAGACCACCTCAGGGCCCTGTGCCTGAGAGCAGACCACCTCAGGGCCCTGGTCCTGAGAGCAGACCACCTCAGGGCCCTGTGCCTGAGAGCAGACCACCTCAGGGCCCCTGTGCCTGAGAGCAGACCACCTCAGGGCCCTGTGCCTGAAGCAGACCACCTCAGGGCCCTGTGCCTGAGAGCAGACCACCTCAGGGCCCTGTGCTCTACCTCTGTTTTCAGTATGCAGCTGTTCATCTCCTGGACAATTCTCATGATACAAAAATATACACTACCGGTCAAAAGTTTTAGAACACCTACTCATTCAAGGGTGGCTATTTCAAGAATATAAAATATAAAATATATTTTGATTTGTTTAAACAACAAACAACGCTTTTTTTGGTTCCATATGTGTTATTTCATAGTTTTGATGTCTTCACTATTTTCTACAATGTAGAAAATTGTAAAAATAAAGAAAAACCCTTGAATGAGTAGCTGTTCTAAAACTTTTGACCGGTAGGGTATTTATATTTATATATTTATATTTATATATATATTTAAAAAGAAAGAAAGGAGATGCCAGTTGGAGTCCGTCTCATCCTACTCAGAAATATAAAGACATTTTCACAACGACTAATTACATTTCTTTGACAGATTAGGCCTCTTTGAAGTTGTTGGTAATGGGCCTGGCCTATTGTGCTTGAATTGTCTGATCACGTAAGTTTGATTAGGACTGGCTCCCATTTCGGAGTGTTAAATGGTTTAGATAATACGTCTATTTGTCTCTTTGCTGCTGGCTGGAACATGGTTTAACCTAAATGATCTTGATGGATTTTGAATGAAATGTAAATTGCAGCCATTTATTTGAATATGAAGAAATGCCTTGGCTTTATAGAGGATAGTCTTTTTTTAAGGGTTAATTTCCTTTCTCAGTAGTGGGTTTTCTAACAGTGTATTTAGTTAAGTCAGGGTATTTCTCAGTAGTGGGTATTCTAACAGTGTATTTAGTTAAGTCAGGGTATTTCTCAGTAGTGGGTATTCTAACAGTGTATTTAGTTGAGTCAGGGTATTTCTCAGTAGTGGGTTTTCTAACAGTGTATTTAGTTAAGTCAGGGTATGGTATAGGTACAGTGGGGGAAAAAAAGTATTTAGTCAGCCACCAATTGTGCAAGTTCTCCCACTTAAAAAGATGAGAGAGGCCTGTAATTTTCATCATAAGTACACGTCAACTATGACAGACAAATTGAGATTTTTTTTCTCCAGAAAATCACATTGTAGGATTTTTAATGAATTTATTTGCAAATTATGGTGGAAAATAAGTATTTGGTCACCTACAAACAAGCAAGATTTCTGGCTCTCACAGACCTGTAACTTCTTCTTTAAGAGGCTCCTCTGTCCTCCACTCGTTACCTGTATTAATGGCACCTGTTTGAACTTGTTATCAGTATAAAAGACACCTGTCCACAACCTCAAACAGTCACACTCCAAACTCCACTATGGCCAAGACCAAAGAGCTGTCAAAGGACACCAGAAACAAAATTGTAGACCTGCACCAGGCTGGGAAGACTGAATCTGCAATAGGTAAGCAGCTTGGTTTGAAGAAATCAACTGTGGGAGCAATTATTAGGAAATGGAAGACATACAAGACCACTGATAATCTCCCTCGATCTGGGGCTCCACGCAAGATCTCACCCCGTGGGGTCAAAATGATCACAAGAACGGTGAGCAAAAATCCCAGAACCACACGGGGGGACCTAGTGAATGACCTGCAGAGACTGGGACCAAAGTAACAAAGCCTACCATCAGTAACACACTACGCCGCCAGGGACTCAAATCCTGCAGTGCCAGACGTGTCCCCCTGCTTAAGCCAGTACATGTCCAGGCCCGTCTGAAGTTTGCTAGAGTGCATTTGGATGATCCAGAAGAGGATTGAGATAATGTCATATGGTCAGATGAAACCAAAATATAACTTTTTGGTAAAAACTCAACTCGTCATGTTTGGAGGACAAAGAATGCTGAGTTGCATCCAAAGAACACCATACCTACTGTGAAGCATGGGGGTGGAAACATCATGCTTTTGGGGCTGTTTTTCTGCAAAGGGACCAGGACGACTGATCCGTGTAAAGGAAAGAATGAATGGGGCCATGTATCGTGAGATTTTGAGTGAAAACCTCCTTCCATCAGCAAGGGCATTGAAGATGAAACATGGCTCGGTCTTTCAGCATGACAATGATCCCAAACACACCACCCGGGCAACGAAGGAGTGGCTTCGTAAGAAGCATTTCAAGGTCCTGGAGTGGCCTAGCCAGTCTCCAGATCTCAACCCCATAGAAAATCTTTGGAGGGAGTTGAAAGTCCGTGTTGCCCAGCAACAGCCCCAAAACATCACTGCTCTAGAGGAGATCTGCATGGAGGAATGGGCCAAAATACCAGCAACAGTGTGTGAAAACCTTGTGAAGACTTACAGAAAACGTTTGACCTGTGTAATTGCCAACAAAGGGTATATAACAAAGTATTGAGAAACTTTTGTTATTGACCAAATACTTATTTTCCACCATAATTTGCAAATAAATTCATTAAAAATCCTACAATGTCATTTTCTGGATTTCCTTTCTCATTTTGTCTGTCATAGTTGACGTGTACCTATGATGAAAATTACAGGCCTCTCTCATCTTTTTAAGTGGGAGAACTTGCACAATTGGTGGCTGACTAAATACTTTTTTCCCCCACTGTATAACGATTATTAAAATGATTACATAAAGAGAGTCGTCAAGCTGAAGAGGCTGAAGTTGTAGTCGTTGCGATGAATTCATCCTCGGCTGTGGATTTCTGCACCGTGGCTTTAAGGCCATGAGGATATGTCATGCTGCTACTTCTGCCTTGGGTTGTGTCCCAAATGGCACCCTAGTCCCTATGGGGGGCTCTGTTCAAAAGTAGTGCACTACATAGGGAATAGGGCGCCATTTGAGATGCAGACTAGGAAACTTGGCCCTGGCTCTGGGTCACCTCTGGCTAGATGTGCTGTATTTCACCACCAGCAGACAGTTTGATACGTTACATTTTCAAAACTTGCTTATTTCCTTTTCTGATGGCTGATGGGGGGAAAAATATCATTTTGAGGAAAGGTGTCATGGATGGATTCTATATTCACCGTTCTCTGCTCCGATCAGTCGCCATGAGAACTCGGTTCACCCATCGTCATCACAGCGTTAATCATGATCTGAGGTTATTCTTTAGCATTGGACCTCTGATATTTAGTGATGTTATGTTATTACATGGTCAATATATCATTATATATATTGCTGATTATGACTGACTTCCAAAAAAACACTACAGGACAACTGTTTGTTGGATGTAACCACTTTATACAAATTAAAATGTCTGTCATTTTATTTTCGCAATATGTTCTGTATTGGAATATTGTTGCATTGGAAGTCCCCTACTTTTAAAGATGCTTTGTCATTACATAGTAAATACAGAATGATCTTTGTTGATGATAATGATGAGCTGTTAGTTGGATGTAACCACTTTACACATATGTAAACTGGAATCGTATTTGCATCCTTTGGCAGTTTCCAAAATGACCTCACTGTCTGTTCTTCATTCTCAGCTGAATATGCAAATACATCAAGTCATTATTTGTATGACCAGTAAAATAGTTAGCGATTATATCCCAAACAGTACCCTATTCCCTATATAGTGCACTACTTTTAACCAGAGCCCTATGGGGCTCTATAAAGGGAATAGGGTGCTATTTGGGACGCATGCTATAACTACTGTAAGGCACACAGATTGTGTGTGTGTGAAGAATTTGACTATCATAGACACACTATGCATTGAATTCAAACCTCTCAAATAATCTGAATTGCTGATCCTAGATAAAATAGTGGAAGTCTGGGGGCAGTTGTCATTTTTTGTTTGTCTTTTATTGCTCAGAGACCACTTGAACTAGGCCAGTCAGTTTTGATATAAGAAACCTGTCTCCTAATCATTCATACATTTATAGGTCTGTAAAGACGGTCGGATCACAATATTGATTTTAATCCGAAAAGTCCAGACATTAAATGTGCCCCCTTGCCACAATAAAAATTATTCTAGTTTGAAATCTTGGACCTTAATGCTCAGGACAGTATAAAAAATATACAGCCAACCCCCCCCCCCCCCCTCCCCTTAAAAAACAACAACAACACTTTCACTCCTAAAAAATAAACATTTGCCCATAAAATGAGCAAATAATGAAACCTTTCCAGCAGGAAGAGAACCTGAATAGGCGTTTCATCACTCTAACTTAGTTCTGTTTGGAGACATTCAAGGTGTTACAATTGTTTTGAGTCTCCCCTATAGTAGAACAATACTAAGACACTGTTCTGGGGGGGGTGAATGAGTCCATAGGATAAATTTGTTACGTTTGCTGTTCAGAGTTCAGAGTTACTGTAGTGTGTGTGAGTATGCGCTTCTGTGTGTGTGTGTGTGTGTGTGTGTGTGTGTGTGTGTGTGTGTGTGTACAACAAAAAACTAAAACTAAAATGGAAAGAAAACAAATGAAAAAGCGTTGTTGTTGAGTCTCCTGCTCCCTGTAGTATACCCCCACAACACGGCAACGTGGGAAACTGACAACGTCAATTTATCACAGAACAAAAGGGTCCCTGAACAGGGAGGGAACACATCCCAGAGCCCTGGAGACACAAAGCTAGTCCACCCCCACCCTATCACCTGGATGATATTATATTATAATATCATATTTATTTATGAAGTTAGTTTCTACCCAGGATATAGGGCAAACAGCACCACAAATAGACTACCTCCAATCATCCCTTCTCTCCATTCAGGCAAAAGTATTTTAGTTCAATTGAAACTTTCTAGAATAGAAATGACATCTTCTGTGACAATTTCAAGAAAGATACGATGTTTTGGTAAAATATTTTTTTAATTGTAATTTTAAGAGGTGTGTAGGCTTTCTAAATCAGTTTGGTGTTTATCTGACTGACTGTTTATCTGACTGACTGACTGACTGACTGTTTATCTGACTGACTGACTGACTGACTGACTGTTTATCTGACTGACTGACTGACTGACTGACTGACTGACTGACTGACTGACTGTTTATCTGACTGACTGACTGACTGACTGACTGACTGACTGACTGGCTGACTGACTGGCTGACTGGCTGACTGACTGGCTGACTGACTGGCTGACTGGCTGACTGACTGACTGGCTGACTGACTGACTGACTGGCTGACTGACTGGCTGACTGGCTGACTGACTGACTGACTGACTGTTTATCTGACTGACTGACTGACTGACTGACTGACTGACTGACTGACTGACTGACTGACTGACTGACTGACTGACTGACTGACTGACTGTTTATCTGACTGACTGACTGACTGACTGGCTGACTGGCTGACTGACTGACTGACTGACTGACTGACTGACTGACTGACTGACTGACTGACTGACTGTTTATCTGACTGACTGGCTGACTGACTGGCTGACTGGCTGACTGACTGACTGACTGACTGACTGACTGACTGTTTATCTGACTGACTGACTGACTGACTGACTGACTGACTGTTTATCTGACTGACTGACTGACTGTGGCGCTGGAAGGGATGGCTGCCGTTTTACAGGCTCCTAACCAACTGTGCTATTTTGTTAGTTTATTCACGTTGTTTGTAACTTATTGTGTACATAATGTTGCTGCTACCGTCTCTTATGACCGAAAATAACTTTTACGGACTACAAAGGGAAGCCCAGCCGCGAGTTGCCCAGTGATGTGAGCCTACCAGATGAGCTAAATGCCTTTTATGCTCGCTTCGAAGCAAGCAACACTGAAGCATACATGAGAGCACCAGCTGTTCCGGACGACTGTGTGATAACGCTCTCGGTAGCCGATGTGAGCAAGACCTTTAAACAGGTCAACATTCACAAGGCCGCGGGGCCAGACGGATTACCAAGACGTATACTCAACGCATGCGCATACCAACTGGCAAGTGTCTTCACTGACATTTTCAACCTCTCCCTGACCGAGTCTGTAATACCAACATGTTTCAAGGAGACCACCATAGTCCCTGTGCCCAAGGAAGTGAAGGTAACCTGCCTAAATGATTACCACCCCGTAGCACTCACGTCAGTAGCCATGAAGTGCTTTGAAAGGCTGGTCATGGCTCACATCAACAGCATCATCCCGGATACCCTAGGCCCACTCCAATTCGCATACCGCCCCAACAAATCCACAGATGACACAATCTCAATCGCACTCCACACTGCCCTTTCCCATCTGGACAAAAGTAACACCTATGTGAGAATGCTTTTCATTGACTACAGGTCAGCGTTCAACACCATAGTGCCCTCAAAGCTCATCACTAAGCTAAGGACCCTGGCACTAAACACCTCCCTCTGCAACTGGATCCTGGACTTCCTGATGGGCCGCCTCCAGGTGGTAAGGGTAGGTAACAACACGTCTGCCACGCTGATCCTCAACACTGGGGCCCCTCAGGGGTGCGTGCTTAGTCCCCTCCTGTACTCCTTGTTCACCTACGACTGCATGGTCAAACATGACTCCAACACCATCATTAAGTTTGCTGACGACACAACAGTGGTAGGCCGGATCACCGACAATGATGAAACAGCCTATAGGGAGGAGGTCAGAGACAAAGGAGCTGATCATGGACTACAGGAAAAGGCGGGCCGAACATGCCTCCATTAACATCGACGGGGCTGTAGTGGAGCGGGTCGAGAGTTTGAAGTTCCTTGGTGTCCACATCACCAACGAACTATCATAGTCCAAACACACCAAGACAGTTGTGAAGAGGGCACGACAACACCTTTTCCCCTTCAGGAGACTGAAAAGATTTGGCATGGTTCCCCAGATCCTTAAAAAGTTATACAGCTGCACCATCGAGAGCATCCTGACCGGTTGCATCACCGCCTGGTAGTGCGTACGGCCCAGTACATCACTGGGGCCAAGCTTCCTGCCATCCAGGACCTATATACTATTTGTTATATACCCTTTGTTGGCAATGACACAGGTCAAACGTTTTCTGTATGTCTTCACAAGGTTTTCACACACTGTTGCTGGTATTTTGGCCCATTCCTCCATGCAGATCTCCTCTAGAGCAGTGATGTTTTGGGGCTGTCGCTGGGCAACACGGACTTTCAACTCCCTCCAAAGATTTTCTATGGGGTTGAGATCTGGAGACTGGCTAGGCCACTCCAGGACCTTGAAATGCTTCTTACGAAGCCACTCCTTCGTTGCCCGGGCGGTGTGTTTGGGATCATTGTCATGCTGAAAGACCCAGCCACGTTTCATCTTCAATGCCCTTGCTGATGGAAGGAGGTTTTCACTCAAAATCTCACGATACATGGCCCCATTCATTCTTTCCTTTACACGGATCAGTCGTCCTTGTCCCTTTGCAGAAAAAACAGCCCCAAAGCATGATGTTTCCACCCCCATGCTTCACAGTAGGTATGGTGTTCTTTGGATGCAACTCAGCATTCTTTGTCCTCCAAACACGACAAGTTGAGTTTTTACCAAAAAGTTATATTTTGGTTTCATCTGACCATATGACATCCTCCCAATCCTCTTCTGGATCATCCAAATGCACTCTAGCAAACTTCAGACGGGCCTGGACATGTACTGGCTTAAGCAGGGGGACACGTCTGGCACTGCAGGATTTGAGTCCCTGGCGGCATAGTGTGTTACTGATGGTAGGCTTTGTTACTTTGGTCCCAGCTCTCTGCAGGTCATTCACTAGGTCCCCCCGTGTGGTTCTGGGATTTTTGCTCACCGTTCTTGTGATCATTTTGACCCCACGGGGTGAGATCTTGCGTGGAGCCCCAGATCGAGGGAGATTATCAGTGGTCTTGTATGTCTTCCATTTCCTAATAATTGCTCCCACAGTTGATTTCTTCAAACCAAGCTGCTTACCTATTGCAGATTCAGTCTTCCCAGCCTGGTGCAGGTCTACAATTTTGTTTCTGGTGTCCTTTGACAGCTCTTTGGTCTTGGCCATAGTGGAGTTTGGAGTGTGACTGTTTGAGGTTGTGGACAGGTGTCTTTTATACTGATAACAAGTTCAAACAGGTGCCATTAATACAGGTAACGAGTGGAGGACAGAGGAGCGTCTTAAAGAAGAAGTTACAGGTCTGTGAGAGCCAGTAATCTTGCTTGTTTGTAGGTGACCAAATACTTATTTTCCACCATAATTTGCAAATAAATTCATAAAAAATCCTACAATGTGATTTTCTCGATTTCTTTTTTCTCAATTTGTCTGTCATAGTTGACGTGTACCTATGATGAAAATTACAGGCCTCTCTCATCTTTTTAAGTGGGAGAACTTGCACAATTGGTGGCTGACTAAATACTTTTTTCCCCACTGTATGTATAGTCACTTTACCCCTACCTACATGTACAAATTACCTCGACTAACCTGTCCCCGGCACATTGACTCGGTACCGGTACCCCCTGTATATAACCTCGTTATTGTTATTTTATTGTATTACTTTTGATAATTTTTTACTTTTGATTATTTAGTAAATAATATCTTAACTCTTTCTTCCACTGCATTGTTGGTTAAGGGCTTGTAAGTAAGCATTTCACGGTAAGGTCTACACCTGTTGTATTCGGCGCATGTGACAAATATAGTTTGATTTGATTTGACTGTTTATCGGATCTGACTGACTGACTGACTGACTGACTGACTGACTGACTGACTGACTGACTGACTTGACTGACTGACTGTCTGACTGACTGACTGTATGTCTGTCTGACTGTCTGTCTGTCAAGGTGTCTGACCCTGTGATCGGCCCCTCTGTGATCCTGTAGTGACTGTGACTGTCTGGCCTCTCTGCTCTCTCTCTGTGTTGAAGAATCTGGTAAGTCATATTCCTCTCCTCTCCTCTCTTCCCCTCCCCTCTCATCTTTTCTCTTCTCTTCTCTGGCAGAAGGTTCCCTTTATGACATAAGGCCTCCAGCGTCGACCGCCTAACGCTCCCCTCCTCTCTCCTCCCTTCCTCTCTCCTCCCCTCCTCTCTCCTCCCTTCCTGTCTCCTCCTCTCCTCTCTCCTCCCCTCCTCTCTCCCTCCATTCCCTTCCTCTCGGATGTTGCATCCTCGATTTCGCTCAATTAGAGTGTAATCGTTGAGGAATGGCTACAACCCATAGAGGAGTAGTCATAATATTAGGTACAAAGATGACACCATGAATACCAGCATCAGCCCAGTCAGAGCCGCGGTGTCGCCAACATCTATAAGGAGTTATGGGTTGTGTCTCAAACGGCACCCTATTCCCTATATAGTGCACTACCATATATCTCTGGTCAAAAGTAGTGCACTAAATAGGGAATAGGTTTTGGGACGCAGCACTGGATGGTTTGGGACGCAGCCCTGGATGTGCAAATTGATAGACTTGCTTTATCTTATTAGAGATGTTTTAGTATTGTAATATGTCTAGCAGATTTTAGAGATGGTGACTTAGGAGACGTGGATGCATTCTGGGTAATTGTTTCTGAATAAGGAGAGATAAGGCTGTAGGAAACAGCAGGCATACACATGCTGTCATAATAAAATCAAAATATATAATGGATAGGTTCTGTAGATATACAATTCATATTAATTAAAGTGGCAGTCACATGATGTTATTTTTTTATTATTATTGTTTTTTTTTGTCTTAATTTTTTTAAATACATTTTTTAGGGGGTAGATCAGCTTTAATATTTCAGATATATTGTAACTTCCATCAATGTAATTGTCTGCATCACTTCCAAACCCCATGTTTTTTTTCTCTCGCATATATATATATATATACATACAGTGGGGAGAACAAGTATTTGATACACTGCCGATTTTGCAGGTTTTCCTACTTACAAAGCATGTAGAGGTCTGTAATTTTTATCATAGGTACACTTCAACTGTGAGAGACGGAATCTAAAACAAAAATCCAGAAAATCACATTGTATGATTTTTAAGTAATTAATTTGCATTTTATTGCATGACATAAGTATTTGATCACCTACCAACCAGTAAGAATTCCGGCTCTCACAGACCTGTTAGTTTTTCTTTAAGAAACCTCCTGTTCTCCACTCATTACCTGTATTAACTGCACCTGTTTGAACTCGTTACCTGTATAAAAGACACCTGTCCACACACTCAATCAAACAGACTCCAACTTCTCCACAATGGTCAAGACCAGAGAGCTATGTAAGGACATCAGGGATAAAAGTGTAGACCTGCACAAGGCTGGGATGGGCTACAGGACAATAGGCAAGCAGCTTGGTGAGAAGGCAACAACTGTTGGCGCAATTATTAGAAAATGGAAGAAGTTCAAGATGACGGTCAATCACCCTCGGTCTGGGGCTCCATGCAAGATCTCACCTCGTGGGGCATCAATGATCATGAGGAAGGTGAGGGATCAGCCCAGAACTACACGGCAGGACCTGGTCAATGACCTGAAGAGAGCTGGGACCACAGTCTCAAAGAAAACCATTAGTAACACACTACGCCGTCATGGATTAAAATCCTGCAGCGCACGCAAGGTCCCCCTGCTCAAGCCAGCACATGTCCAGGCCCGTCTGAAGTTTGCCAATGACCATCTGGATGATCCAGAGGAGGAATGGGAGAAGGTCATGTGGTCTGATGAGACAAAAATAGTGCTTTTTGGTCTAAACTCCACTCGCCGTGTTTGGAGGATGAAGAAGGATGAGTACAACCCCAAGAACACCATCCCAACCGTGAAGCATGGAGGTGGAAACATAATTCTTTGGGGATGCTTTTCTGCAAAGGGGACAGGACAACTGCACCGTATTGAGGGGAGGATGGATGGGGCCATGTATCGCGAGATCTTGGCCAACAACCTCCTTCCCTTAGTAAGAGCATTGAAGATGGGTCGTGGCTGGGTCTTCCAGCATGACAACGACCCGAAACATACAGCCAGGGCAACTAAGGAGTTGCTCCGTAAGAAGCATCTCAAGGTCCTGGAGTGGCCAAGCCAGTCTCCAGACCTGAACCCAATAGAAAATCTTTGGAGGGAGCTGAAAGTCCGTATTGCCCAGCAACAGCCCCGAAACCTGAAGGATCTGGAGAGGTCTATATGGGAGGAGTGGGCCAAAATCCCTGCTGCAATGTGTGCAAACCTGGTCAAGACCTACAGGAAACGTATGATCTCTGTAATTGCAAACAAAGGTTTCTGTAGCAAATATGAAGTTCTGCTTTTCTGATGTATCAAATACTTATGTCATGCAATAAAATGCAAATGAATTGCTTAAAAATCATACAATGTGATTTTCTGGATTTTTGTACCTATGATAAAAATTACAGACCTCTACATGCTTTGTAAATAAGAAAACCTGCAAAATCGGCAGTGTATCAAATACTTGTTCTCCCCACTGTATATATATATATATATATGTAAGTGGCTGAATTAATAAGGAGACGAGGCATCATATTGTGTTGGCTTTCTGCCATGTTTGAGAAGTCAAAGCCCTTTGGATCAGTTATCTGTCCAGCTGCTATCTCTTGATTTCCTTGCTATTTTCTCCTCTCTGTTCTCGGCCCGTCTGCTCCTCCGCCCTCTTCTCCGAGCAGAGCAGGCAGGTCCGTTGCCCTAGCGACTCCAAGCAGAGCAGGCAGGCCCGTTGCCCTAGCGACTCCAAGCAGAGCAGGCAGGTCCGTTGCCCTAGCGACTCCAGACAGACACAGCGTGTAACCATGCTGCTTCAGAGACAGTACTGTTAAAACTTTGCTTCAAACTTTGTTCATTTGTACAATGTCTCTCGTTCACATGCATTTGTAAATGTCAAAACTCACCAAAAATTCCATTCGGTAGCTCCTACCTGTATATGTATAACTTTATGAGCTGGATTGCCAGTTTTTGCAATTTGTTTATATTTGTTTGCGCTCTTTTTTTTTAGGGGGTAGATCAGCTTTAATATTGCAGATATATACACATACATACATATAAATACATATACATACATATATATATATACATTATATGGACACAGTCAATTTTACAATAATTATATTTAGTTTGTTTTTGCTCCTGAACTTCCTCTACCCTCAACCTCTCCGATCATTTTCATGATGTCCATCCGGTTTGCTTCTATATGCCATATCTTTCTAACTGTGCTCTTTCACAAAAGCTCTCAACCTATAACCTATATACTTATTATGGACACAGTATGCTTTACATTAGTTATCTTGTTGTTATTAGTTGTTGTTAGTTGTTATTAGTCCCATCCTTCAACTCCATTCAACACCTCCCATCTATCTCTTAACACCATCCATATTGGATTTCTATTTGCCATATATTTTTCAACTGTACTGTGATGTTTCACAAAAGTTCTGAACCCTTCTATTCTCATTGTTTCTACAGATTGTAAATTGAAAATAAATGTTTTTGCTAAAAGTATTATTATATTATTTATCGATTGACTCTGACTTTTCAGGTCACCCAGTAGTGCTATCTGCAGGGTTAGCTCCAGGTAAATATTGCAATCCTTCAGCCATTCCTGGACCTGTGTCCAAAAACAAGCTACAAATGGACAGTACCAAAACAAATGATCTAATGATTCTGTCTCTTCGCCAGCAAAATCTGCAGAGCTGGGAAGATTGTATCCCCTTTATAAATAACATTCTATTGGTAGCAAGAATTTTATATAATCATTTAAATTGAACAATTCTAAGTTTTGAATCCGGTGTCGTTTTGCGTATCAGTTCATAAACACTATGCCATGGGATCGGTACGTCAAAAATCTCTCTTCAACTATTTTGCAATCTATATGGGACGGGCTGTCAATCCTTTGGTCCTTAAATGAAACTGTTCAACTTTTTATTTTATCACAGTTTTCTTTAACCCCTTAGTTCTTTAAA
>LR778263.1:59740545-59805545 GCA_902810595.1 Coregonus sp. 'balchen'
CCATTTTTTAGTGTAACCACTGGCCCTTAGTGGCCCGGTATTACCCGGTTAAACGGGGTTTATTTGGGAAATAACACAGGAGGTTTTCAATACCGTCAATACCTTTTGAAACTATTTTTTTCAATACATTTGAATATTTTTAGAAATGTTTTAAGTATATACCTGCAGTCAACTTGTGCAATACATTAGGAGATGAATCAGATCGCGTTCTCATTTCACCTGTCAAATGATTTTACATTATGAAGCTTACTGTACTGTTTCCCAGAACAGTTGAACCAGTCACGTGTTTGTTTGTAAATACCACAACAGGAGAAAGCGGGAGCAGGTGAGTCCAGAGTTTTGACAGGGGTCGCGTTTTATATTGAAAGTCAACAGTGTTTTTTTGCTTCAACAGAGTGATCAGGGATGTGCAACTATAGTTTTCCTTCACAGAAAAATACATTAGTGCAACACATTTTACATAAAATAGCTTCATTTTCATCAGATGACAACCAAAGTGCAACGCTATTTGGCTGGCAGCCACACAAGTAAATGAACTTACAATTAAAAAGCGAGGTATTTTTTAGCAAAAACGATGCATGGCCATCATATTTCTAATGTTTAGGCCTATTATAGAAAGAATGTAAACAGCTACATTTCCTAATGTTTTGCTTCAAGTTAATCTTGCATCTCGGCTACACAGAGAAAAGCTAGACATCAGTCGGAGCGCTGTCTGCTGACAGAATGCCCGTTAGTGAATTCTCATCCGAGTTTAGAAGTGCAACTGAAGCACAAAGTTAGTCTGATGCTGATCAGAAATTACAATTAGAAATGTTGATCTGTGTTTACAAAATGCAGCAAGATAATTATTATTTCTGCGTGAAAAGGGAAAGGAAGGGAAGGGGGATACCTAGTCAAAGAACTCTCCAGGTATCTCTAGTTAGGATAGCTAAATAAGATGACTAAAGACAGTACAGTAAAAGGAAGGGAAAGGAAGGTAAAGGGGGATACCTAGTCAGTATCAACTGAATGCATTCAACTGAAATGTGTCTTCTGCATTTAACCCAACCCCTCTGAATCAAAGAGGTGCGGGGGGCTGCCTTAATCGACTTCCACGTCATCGGCGCCCGGGGAACAGGAAAACGCAGAATTATGCAGCCTTGTCCCTTTAGAGTTAGTAGACTAGACTGTTGGTCTTGTCCCTGTAGAGTAGACTGTTGGCCTTGTCCCTGTAGAGTAGACTGTTGGCCTTGTCCCTGTAGAGTTAGTAGAGTAGACTGTTGGCCTTGTCCCTGTAGAGTTAGTAGAGTAGACTGTTGGCCTTGTCCCTGTAGAGTTAGTAGAGTAGACTGTTGGCCTTGTCCCTGTAGAGTTAGTAGAGTAGACTGTTGGCCTTGTCCCTGTAGAGTTAGTAGAGTAGACTGTTGGCCTTGTCCCTGTAGAGTTAGTAGAGTAGACTGTTGGCCTTGTCCCTGTAGAGTTAGTAGAGTAGACTGTTGGCCTTGTCCCTGTAGAGTTAGTAGAGTAGACTGTTGGCCTTGTCCCTGTAGAGTTAGTAGACTAGACTGTTGGCCTTGTCCCTGTAGAGTAGACTGTTGGCCTTGTCCCTGTAGAGTTAGTAGAGTAGACTGTTGGCCTTGTCCCTGTAGAGTTAGTAGAGTAGACTGTTGGCCTTGTCCCTGTAGAGTTAGTAGAGTAGACTGTTGGCCTTGTCCCTGTAGAGTTAGTAGAGTAGACTGTTGGCCTCTGTCCCTGTAAGAGTAGACTGTTGGCCTGTCCCTGTAGAGTTAGTAAGTAGACGGTTGGCCTTGTCCCTGTAGAGTTAGTAGAGTAGACTGTTGGCCTTGTCCCTGTAGAGTTAGTAGAGTAGACTGTTGGCCTTGTCCCTGTAGAGTTAGTAGAGTAGACTGTTGGCCTGGTCCTGTAGAGTTAGTAGAGTAGACTGTTGGCCTTGTCCCTGTAGAGATAGTAAGACTAGACTGTTTGGCCTTGTCCCTGTAGAGTTAGTAGAGTAGACTGTTGGCCTTGTCCCTGTAGAGTTAGTAGACTAGACTGTTGGCCTTGTCCCTGTAGAGTTAGTAGAGTAGACTGTTGGCCTTGTCCCTGTAGAGTAGACGTGGCCTTGTCCCTGTAGAGTTAGTGAGAGTAGACTGTTGGCCTTGTCCCTGTAGAGTTAGTTAGAGTAGACTGTTTGGCCTTGTCCCTGTAGAGTTAGTAGAGTAGACTGTTGGCCTTGTCCCTGTAGAGTAGACTGTTGGCCTTGTCCCTGTAGAGTTAGTAGAGTAGATTGTTGGCCTTGTCCCTGTAGAGTTAGTAGAGTAGACTGTTGGCCTTGTCCCTGTAGAGTTAGTAGAGTAGACGTTGGCCTTGTCCCTGTAGAGTTAGTAGAGTAGACTGTTGGCCTTGTCCCTGTAGAGTTAGTAGAGTAGACTGTTGGCCTTGTCCCTGTAGAGTAGAGACCTGTTGGCCTTGTCCCTGTAGAGTTAGTAGAGTAGATTGTTGGCCTTTGTCCCTGTAGAGTTAGTAGAGTAGACTGTTGGCCTTGTCCCTGTAGAGTTAGTAGAGTAGACTGTGGCCTTGTCCCTGTAGAGTAGTAGAGTAGACTGTTGGCCTTGTCCCTGTAGAGTTAGTAGAGTAGACTGTTACCCTTGTCCCTGTAAGTTAGTAGAGTAGACTGTTGGCCTTGTCCCTGTAGAGTTAGTAGAGTAGACTGTTGGCCTTGTCCCTGTAGAGTTAGTAGAGTAGACTGTTGGCCTTGTCCTGTAAGTTAGTAGAGTAGACTGTTGCTTGCCCCTGTAGAGTTAGTAGAGTAGATTTTGGGCCCTTTGTCCCTGTAGAGTTAGTAAGTAGACTTTGGGGGATTTGTCCCTGTAGAGATAGTAGACTAGACGTTGGCCTTGTCCCTGTAGAGTTAGAACTAGACTGTTGACCTTGTCCCTGTAGAGTAGACTTTTGGGCTTGTCCCTGTAGATTAGTAGAGTAGATGTTGGCCTTGCCCCTTGTAGAGTTAGTAGAGTAGACTGTTGGCCTTGTCCTGTAGAGTTAGTAAGTAGACGTTGGCCTGTCCCTGTAGAGTTAGTAAGTAGACTGTTGGCCTTGTCCCTGTAGAGTTAGTAGAGTGACTTTTGGGTTTTGTCCCGTAGAGTTAGTAGAGTAGACTGTTGCCTTGTCCCTTTTAGAGTGACTGTTGGCCTTGTCCTGTAGAGTTAGTAGAGTAGATTGTTGGCCTTGTCCCTGTAGAGTAGACTGTTGGCCTTGTCCCTGTAGAGTTAGTAGAGTAGACTGTTGGCCTTGTCCCTTTTAGAGTTAGTAGAGTAGACTGTTGGCTTGTCCCTGTAGAGTTAGTAGAGTAGACTGTTGGCCTTGTCCCTGTAGGTTAGTAGAGTAGACTGTTACCTTGTCCCTGTAGAGTTGGGTAGAGTAGACTGTTGGCCTTGCCCCTGTAGAGTTAGTAGAGTAGACTGTTGGCCTTGTCCCTGTAGAGATAGTAGACTAGACTGTTGGCCTTGTCCCGTAAGTTAGTTGACTAGACGGTTACCTTGTCCCTGTAGAGTAGACTGTTGGCCTTGTCCCTGTAGAGTTAGTAGAGTAGACTGTTGGCCTTGTCCCGTAGAGTTAGTAGAGTAGACTGTTGGCCTTGTCCCTGTAGAGTTAGTAAGAAAGGGGACTGTTGGCCTTGCCCCTGTAGAGTTAGAAAGAGTAGACTGTTTGGCCCTTTGTCCCTGTAGAGTTAGTAGAGTAGACTGTTGGCTTGTCCCTGTAGAGTTAGTAGACTAAAACTGTTGGCCTTGTCCCTGTAAGTTAGTAGAGTAGACTGTTGGCCTTGTCCCTGTAGAGTTAGTAGCTAGACGTTGGCCTTGTCCCGGGTAGAGTAGACTGTTGGCCTTGCCCCTGTAGAGTTAGTAGAGTAACTTTTTGGGCCTTGTCCCTGTAGAGTTAGTGAGTAGACTGTTGGCCTTGTCCCTGTAGAGTAGACTGTTGGCCTTGTCCCTGTAGAGTTAGTAGAGTAGACTTTTGGGCCCTTTGTCCCTGAGGGGTTATAGAGTAGACTGTTGGCCTTGTCCCTGTAGAGTTAGTAGAGTACTGTTGGCCTTGTCCCTGTAGAGTTAGTAGACTAGACTGTTGGCCTTGTCCCTGTAGATTTAGAACTGTTGGCCCTTTGGGTCCCTGTAGAGTAGTAGAGTAGACTGTTGGCCTTGTCCCTGTAGAGTTAGTAGACTAGACTGTTTGACCTTGTCCCTGTAGATTTAGTAGAGTAGACTGTTGGCCTTGTCCTGTAGAGTTAGTAGAGTAGACTGTTGGCCTTGTCCCTGAAAGAGTTAGTAGAGTAGACTTTTGGGCCCTTTGGTCCCTGTAGAGTTAGTAGAGTAGACTGTTGGGCCCTTTTGCCCCTGTAGAGTTAGTAGACAGACTGTTGGCCTGTCCCTGTAGAGTAAAACTGTTGGCTTGTCCCTGTAGAGTTAGTAGAGTAGACTGTTGCCCTTGTCCCTGTAGAGTAGACTGTTGGCCTTGTCCCTGTAGAGTTAGTAGAGTAGACTGTTGGCCTTGTCCCTGTAGAGTTAGTAGAGTAGAACTGTTGGCCTTGCCCCTTTGTAGAGTAGACTGTTGGCCTTGTCCCTGTAAAACTAGACTGTTGGCCTTGTCCCTGTAGATTTAGTAGAGTAGACTGTTGGCCTTGTCCCTGTAGAGTTAGTAGAGTAGACTGTTGGCCTTGTCCCTGTAAGTTATTTTAGAGTAGACTGTTGGCCTTGTCCCTGTAGAGTAGACTGTTGGCCTTGTCCCTGTAGAGTAGACTGTTGGCCTTGTCCCTGTAGAGTTAGTAGAGTAGACTGTTGGCCTTGTCCCTGTAGAGTTAGTAGAGTAGACTGTTGGCCTTGTCCCTGTAGAGTTAGTAGAGTAGACTGTTGACCTTGTCCCTGTAGATTTAGTAGAGTAGACTGTTGGCTTGTCCCTGTAGAGTTAGAAAAGAGTAGACTTTTGGGCCTTGTCCCTGTAGAGTAGACTGTTGGCCTTGTCCCTGTAGAGTAGACTGTTTGGCCTTGTCCTGTAGAGTTAGTAGGTAGACTTTTGGGCCCTTTGTCCCTGTAGAGTTAGTAGAGTAGACTGTTGGCCTTGTCCCTGTAGAGTTAGTAGAGTAGACTGTTGGCCTTGTCCCTGTAGAGTTAGTAGAGTAGACTGTTGGCCTTGTCCCTGTAGAGTAGACTGTTGGCCTTGTCCCTGTAGAGTTAGTAGAGTAGACTGTTGGCCTTGTCCCTGTAGAGTTAGTAGAGTAGACTGTTGGCCTTGTCCCTGTAGAGTTAGTAGAGTAGACTGTTGGCCTTGTCCCTGTAGAGTTAGTAGAGTAGACTGTTGGCCTTGTCCCTGTAGAGTTAGTAGAGTAGACTGTTGGCCTTGTCCCTGTAGAGTAGACTGTTGGCCTTGTCCCTGTAGAGTTAGTAGAGTAGACTGTTGGCCTTGTCCCTGTAGAGTTAGTAGACTAGACTCTTTATGGTGCACAGCTTTACCAGGTTACATCTTCGCTGCATCCTAGACTTTTGTTTAACTTCAGAACCGTAATTGTCTGTGTGTCTACAGTAGATATGATTTAGTTGACTGGAGCACATGGCAGACTGAGCCCTGGGCTCTCGCTGTTACCCTTCTTAGGTCAGGACTAACCAACTCCTTCATAAAGACTTGTGCAATCATCATTGTTATTCCTGGTGAACGGGTTGAACCACATATTTGGCCCCTCAGTGACTTTGGCCTGAAATATGTGGCATTCCGGACTAAAAGCAAAGTGGAATCGATTTTGCCCTCAAATCTTTCTTTCATTATTTTCTCCATATTTGGAAATGTTTCACTACTCGTGGCTTTATGTCTGAGAAGTAGGGGAGAGGGTGAAAGGAGAAGAGGCCATGTGAGTCATTTGAGCAGCATAAGCTGAGAGAGAGCGAGAGAGAGAGACCCTTCGCCAAGTTAACTGCCATTGACTGACTGAACTGAGGCTTGCTCTCTATATTCTAAGGATAATCAAATCAGGATGCTGTGAGTATCATGCTCTGTGCTTTTCTTTTTCAGCTGTATTATAGCAGGGCTGGTAGTTAACTGTTTTACAGTACATTATAGCAGGGCTGGTAGTTTACTGTTTTACAGTACATTGTAGCAGGGCTGGTATAGTTTTACTGTGTTACAAGTACATTTATAGCAGGGCTGGTAGTTTACTGTGTTACAGTACATTGTAGCAGGGCTGGTAGTTTACTGTGTTACAGTACATTATAGCAGGGCTGGTAGTTTACTGTTTTACAGTACATTATAGCAGGGCTGGTAGTTTACTGTGTTATAGTACATTGTAGCAGGGCTGGTAGTTTACTGTTTACAGTACATTATAGCAGGGCTGGTAGTTTACTGTTTTACAGTACATTATAGCAGGGCTGGTAGTTTACTGTGTTACAGTACATTATAGCAGGGCTGGTAGTTTACTGTGTTACAGTACATTATAGCAGGGCTGGTAGTTTACTGTGTTACAGTACATTATAGCAGGGCTGGTAGTTTACTGTGTTACAGTACATTATAGCAGGGCTGGTAGTTTACTGTTTTACAGTACATTATAGCAGGGCTGGTAGTTACTGTGTTACAGTACATTATAGCAGGGCTGGTAGTTTGTAGTTTACTGGTTTACAGTACATTATAGCAGGGCTGGTAGTTTACTGTGTTATAGTACATTTAGCAGGGCTGGTAGTTTACTGTGTTACAGTACATTATAGCAGGGCTGGTAGTTTACTGTGTTACAGTACATTATAGCAGGGCTGGTAGTTTACTGTGTTATAGTACATTATAGCAGGGCTGGTAGTTTACTGTGTTACAGTACATTATAGCAGGGCTGGTAGTTTACTGTTTTACAGTACATTATAGCAGGGCTGGTAGTTTACTGTTTTACAGTACATTGTAGCAGGGCTGGTAGTTTACTGTGTTACAGTACATTATAGCAGGGCTGGTAGTTTACTGTGTTACAGTACATTATAGCAGGGCTGGTAGTTTACTGTGTTACAGTACATTGTAGCAGGGCTGGTAGTTTACTGTGTTACAGTACATTATAGCAGGGCTGGTAGTTTACTGTGTTACAGTACATTATAGCAGGGTTGGTAGTTTACTGTTTACAGTACATTATGCAGGGCTGGTAGTTTTACTGTTTACAGTACATTGTAGCAGGGTTGGTAGTTTACTGCGTTACAGTACATTATAGCAGGACTGGTAGTTTACTGTTTTACAGTACATTATAGCAGGGCTGGTAGTTTACTGTTTTACAGTACATTGTAGCAGGGTTGGTAGTTTACTGCGTTACAGTACATTATAGCAGGACTGGTAGTTTACTGTTTTACAGTACATTATAGCAGGGCTGGTAGTTTACTGTTTTACAGTACATTGTAGCAGGGTTGGTAGTTTACTGCGTTACAGTACATTATAGCAGGACTGGTAGTTTACTGTGTTATAGTACATTATAGCAGGGCTGGTAGTTTACTGTTTTACAGTACATTGTAGCAGGGTTGGTAGTTTACTGCGTTACAGTACATTATAGCAGGGCTGGTAGTGTACTGTGTTACAGTACATTGTAGCAGGGTTGGTAGTTTACTGCGTTACAGTACATGGATACATGGTGGATGTCTTTTTGATGTGGTAAGGAGGGAATTAATGTGATGGCTTCAGGCTTCACACTAGAGGTCTGATTCACGCAAGAGATAGGAAAAGCATGCCAAACTCGGACTTCCTCAATCATTTATTGATGTGGACTTCAATCTTTTTTTCACTTTTCCTGTTGAAAAGTGATATCCCAAGTATAAATACAGTAAAGTACTCACACTAAAGGCAAAAAAAAAGATCTGGAGCAAAATAGTTTTTTTTTTTTTTTTGACACAACTGCAAACTTCAAGGAGTAGGGCATTCAAGTATGAAAAATGTATGCACTCACTAACTGTAAGTCGCTCTGGATAAGAGCGTCTGCTAAAATGACTAAAATGTAAAATGTAAGGAGTTGGTCTGATGGGAATCCGTGATGTCATCAGCCTCCCCCCCTTGCTTGAGGAGCAATAGAGAACAAAAGAGGAACGGCCCACTTGTGATGTCATGACATACCGGGACCACCTATTGAGATGTTCCCTTTTGTTAAGGAAATCAGCTGTTAAATGAGGTGAGAAGGAGACTGGAGTGGGACTTTAAGGAACTCACAGGCTTGGCGCTGGTGAAGACATTTCTACGTGCACCCAAATTACCATCTGTTTCTCTGAATAGCCTTGTGAAAGCCTAACACCATAAGATCGTATTTTATAACTTAGCTAGTCATGTTGGCAATAGAACAAGCCTTCAAATGATGCCCACCTGACCCAGATTGTGATTTAAAATGGTCCGGTTCTGTATTGCGTAAACAACAACAGTAATTGTGTGATGGCGGGGATGCAGGGTTGTGTTCCAAACAAAACAACTACAAGTGTTCTTACTCTAGTTCCTCAACGGCCCAGCAAGGAGAGCTCAAAACTAAAGCTCCTTATAGTTGAAGACTCTTTGAGTCATAAAAGTACATTGAAATTACTTAGGAACTGTGCACACTTTGGAGAGGTGTGGCCACTTGGAGACACCAGTTAGTCTGCTCACTCAAACCCTTGTCATTTTTTTGTCTTATGTTACGCATCTACAGCACCCCACATTTTCCAGGAATAGTCTTCTCATGTTACTTAATGTTTTCAGAGTAATTTCAGATTTCGTTATCAACAAATGCTGTGAAAAGTACAGTAAATGTAAAATGCATATCAAATCAACAGTGTAATGTTTGGATCCAGTCCTGTGTCAGGTGACCTGTTGTGTCCTCACCTTTGGGTCTAATCATTTCCCCCATAATCTCCAAACTGTTCCCTTTTAATTGCTACCATGATTATGCATTTCATATTTCTTCTGTAAGAAACATTTCAATGTAGCCCTATCCATATAGGCCAGCGGTCACCAGTGTAAAGGGTTATTAAACCAGTATTGGTTAAGTAAATCAGGTGTTAAATGAGGTGAAAAGGAGACTGGAGTACCACTTAATAATGTTATTAAAGCACGTGGATCTCAAATCAGAGTACTGTCCTAGTAGAATAAATAAGGTTAGTCCCATTGGAGAATGTTTTAACTCAACCTGAGACCCAATACCTTCAGGTTATCTCTAGAAAAACAGGACTTTCTCGAAAAAGGGGCCTATTGTTACAATTGAATTTCTACTGTAGCTTAGTGGTTTACCTGATGTTTGATCACTTTGCTGTTGTATCAACTATGTTTTTTCCAACGGACAACGCAAGCGTTCCAAATATGTGATCCACATGCGTTTGGCATCCTTATATTGTTGAGCTACAGGTATTTGTCTGTGTTGTCCTAGCATCACCTCTGACAGGCTCTTCACTGCAACGTTTCCTAGCTAGTTGACATTTTTTTCCCCCCAAGAGGCAACACATGCGCTCTGTTTCAATTATTCACATACAGTACGTTTTGTATTCAGACTTGTTGACCTACAGTGAGGGGAAAAAAGGATTTGATCCCCTGCTGATTTTGTACGTTTGCCCACTGACAAAGACATGATCAGTCTATAATTTTAATGGTAGGTTTATTTGAACAGTGAGGGACAGAATAACAACAAAAAAATCCAGAAAAACGCATGTCAAAAATGTTATAAATTTATTTGCATTTTAATGATGGAAATATGCCTATGACTTGTTGACCTATGTCTTGTTGACCTATGTCTTGTTGACCTATGTCTTGTTGACCTATGACTTGTTGACCTATGTCTTGTTGAACTATGTCTTGTTGACCTATGACTTGTTGACCTATGACTTGTTGACCTATGACTTGTTGACCTATATGTCAGTGTGTTGTACCAACACCCCAGCCCTGCTCTGACCGCTTACGACGGTATGAAGGAATCCAGACATTAAAATGGAATTCAACAATATACTACGACATTGAACATAGAAATACATAAACTAAATGTAATGAACTTATTAGAAAATGCATTAATTTGCAAGTTAATCATAAGACATGAACAACATGCATCAGTGATTCGTATTTTTATGCAACTTTCTGAAAATGGCACAGGAATGCCTCTGTCTGTCTGTCTGTCTGTCTGTCTGTCTGTCTGTCTGTCTGTCTGTCTGTCTGTCTGTCTGTCTGTCTGTCTGTCTGTCTGTCTGTCTGTCTGTCTGTCTGTCTGTCTGTCTGTCTGTCTGTCTGTCTGTCTGTCTGTGTCTGTCTGTCTGTCTGTCTGTCTGTGTGCGCATATGTCTACTCTTTATGTTAGCGATGATGCTAATGATAACCGTCTTCTGGCAGATGGAAAGTCTTTCCCAAAAACCTTCTCAACTAAATGTTAACTATAAAGTAGCCTATGCCTACCTGGCAGAAAGATATCATCATTATTTGCATCATTCCAGTGGACATTTGTTTTGCAAACTCTGCAATCAGATGAGTGCTACAGAAATATCACTAACCAAACAATGGTCTTTGCTGGTGCAAACTTGCATTAAAGGGTAACTATACCCCCCAAAAAACTAAGTATATTTTTCCCAGACCTCAAAAGTGGTCTCCTGATGTGGTTTAAGCATTGTTGTGTACTTACAACATCCAATGTAGTTGTTTTCTATAGAAAAAGTGTAATTCTGAGAGTGAAAACCAAACAAATAAAATAATAATGAAACCTGGAAAAACTAAACGGAGAAAACAGAATTTGGGGGAAAAAAGAAATCAGGCAAAAAACTAAATAGATTTTATAATTACTAATTACTCTTCACCCTAATTACTCTTCACCCTGCCATTGTGTCTTTTTGATATCGTAGGGAATTACACCCTACAGTACATGTCCAGTGGAAAATGATTTAACCAAGTCCAAGACCGAATACCTTCCCGGGGTTATCTTGAAAACCAGGACTGTCTTGGAAAGTTATGATTGCATCCGGACAGGATGGATGCTTTTCCAAAAGACAACATGTGGTCTAAATTTGTGATTCACATACGTGTCAGACTGTTGACCCATACTGCTGTCTGTCAGCATACAGCTTCAACACCTTGACTGCGTCCCAAATGGCACCCTATTCCCTACTTAGTGCACTACTTTAGACCAGAGAATGGCACCCTATTCCCTATATAGTGCACTACTTTAGACCAGAGAATGGCACCCTATTCCCTACATAGTGCACTACTTTAGACCAGAGCCTTATGGTCTTATGCACTAAGTAGTGAATAGGATGTCATTTGTGACACATCCCTGCTCTGACCACCGCGACTCTGGTTATTCGCCTTCACCCCCCCCACTTTCAAATGTTTTTCCAGCCTGCCAGTTGACACTCTTAGCCACATAATACGAGCTGGGCCCACAGTAGAAGTAGCAGGAATAAGTAAGATCCTAACAGGATTTAAACATAGCTGGAAGGGAGGATGTTGCCGACTTTTAATGATAGCATGGTGTTGATAATCTGATTACCTTTAGCTTGACGTTACACAAGGGCTGCGTCCCAAACAGAACCCTATCCCCTACATAGGACACTACCTTTGACCAGGGCCCATAGCGCACTGTGTAGGGGATAGGGTGCTATTTGAGACGCACACAAGGCCTGGTGGTGCCTGCATTCGGAAAGTATTCAGACCCTTTGACTTTTTCAACATTTAGTTACGTTTTTCAGCCTTATTCTAAAATTGATTAAATTGTTTGTTTTTTTCTTCCCATCAATCTACACACAATAGCCCATAATGCAAATCAAAAAACTGAAATATCACGTTTACATAAGTATTCAGACCCTTTACTCAGTACTTTGTTGAAGCACCTTTGGCAGCGATTACAACCTTGAGTCTTCTTGGATATGGCGCTACAATACAGGCACACCTGTATTTGGGGAGTTTCTCCCATTCTTCTCTGCAGATCCTCTCAAGCTCTGTCAGGTTGGATGGGGAGATTCGCTGCACAGCTATTTTCAGGTCTCTCCAGAGATGTTCGATCGGGTTCAAGTCCGGGCTCTGGCTGGGCCACTCAAGGACATTCAGAGACTTGTCCCGAAGCCACTCCTGCTTTGTCTTGGCTGTGTGCTTAGAGTCGTTGTCCTGTTGGAAGGTGAACCTTTGCCCCAGTCTGAGGTCCTGAGCGCTCTGGAGCAGGTTTTCATCAAGGATCTCTCTGTACTTTGCTCCGTTCATCTTTCTCTCGATCCTGACTAGTCTCCCAGTCCCTGCCGCTGAATAACATCCCCACAGCATGATGCTGCCACCACCATGCTTCACCGTAGGGATGGTGCCAGGTTTCCTCCAGACGTGACGCTTGGCATTTAGGCCAAAGAGTTCAATCTTGGTTTCATCAGACCAGAGAATCTTGTTTCTCATGGTCTGAGAGTCCTTTAGGTGCCTTTTGGCAAACTCCAAGTGGGCTGTCATGTGCCTTTTACTGAGGAGTGGCTTCCGTCTGGCCACTCTACCATAAAGGCCTGATTGGTGGAGTGCTGCAGAGATGGTTGTCCTTCTGGAAGGTTCTCCCATCTCCACAGAGGAACTCTAGAGCTCTGTCAGAGTGACCATCGGGTTCTTGGTCACCTCCCTGACCAAGGTCCTTCTCCCCTGATTGCTCAGTTTGGCCGGGCGGCCAGCTCTAGGAAGACTCTTGGTGGTTCCAAACTTCTTCCATTTAAGAATGATGGAGGCCACTGTGTTCTTGGGGACCTTCAATGCTGTATAATGTTTTTGGTACCCTTCCCCAGATCTGTGCCTTGACACAATTCTGTCTCGGAGCTCTACGGACAATTCCTTCGACCTCGTGGCTTGGTTTTTGCTCTGACATGCACTGTCAACTGTGGGACCTTATATAGACAGGTGTGTGCCTTTCCAAATCATGTCCATTCAATGGAATTTACCACAGGTGGACTCCAATCAAGTTGTACAAACATCTCAAGAATGATCAATAGAAACAGGATGCACCTGAGCTAAATTTCGAGTCTCATAGCAAATTATCTGAATACTTATGTAAATAAGGTATTCCTGTTTTTTCTGTTCAATAAATTTGCTAAACTTTCTAAAAACCTGTTTTTGCTTTGTCATTATGGGGTATTGTGTGTAGATTGATGAGGGGAAAAAAATGATTGAATCAATTTTAGAATAAGGCTGTAACGTAACAAAATGTTGAAAAAGGAAAGGGGTCTGAATACTTTCCACAGTTCTCTCTGCCCGGGGCTAGGGCCATCCTGAAGGGTTACCTGTCTGTCTCTTGCTCCATTTGGTTTATTTTTGGCTTGATTAGAAGCTGTAACAGTCGATACTGCTGAATCTTTTTATATAGGCCATAAACCATACGTAACTACTAAATAAACACAATGGATAAGCATTTTTACTTTTTATATTTTCTTAATATCTTAATCTTCATCCACAACTTCTATACAGTATTAACATCACCATTTACCTTTATATAGTAAATGGCCTGACCTACATAATAAATAACCATTTAGATAAATTATACTTTTTTCTCTTCAATCGAATAGCAATATTGTATTTCTATTAAAAAGCCACAACTATTGACGTTTAACAGTAAACATTCTCAGCTTGGTTTAATAATCCAATTTTACTGTACTACCAATCTAACTTTTTACAATCTTACTTTCACATTGAAAAAATGAGAACAATACAGTGGTTTCCCTGGGATTGAGTCTATAGTCCCACACATCTCCTCATCACGTTCAACAATACGGTAGGATTTCATCACGGCAATGTTCCTCGAAATATGAAGGAGAATTTTAATGCCTTTATTCCTTTTCTCAAAGTGACGACACTTAACAAAGGACTAGATTCTCTCTCAACCCTACTAGTGAAGCAGCAGTCTCCATCAGCCGTCTCCATCAGCCGTCTCCATCAGCAGTCTCCATCAGCAGTCTCCATCAGCAGTCTCTATCAGCCGTCTCCATCAGCAGTCTCCATCAGCAGTCTCCATCAGCCGTCTCTATCAGCAGTCTCCATCAGCAGTCTCCATCAGCAGTCTCTATCAGCAGTCTCCATCAGCAGTCTCCATCAGCAGTCTCCATCAGCAGTCTCTATCAGCAGTCTCCATCAGCAGTCTCTATCAGCAGTCTCCATCAGCAGTCTCTATCAGCCGTCTCTATCAGCAGTCTCTATCAGCAGTCTCCATCAGCAGTCTCCATCAGCAGTCTCCATCAGCAGTCCCCCCTCTATCAGCAGTCTCATCGCATCTCATCAGCAGTCTCTATCAGCAGTCTCCATCAGCAGTCTCCATCAGCCGTCTCCATCAGCAGTCTCCATCAGCAGTCTCCATCAGCCGTCTCCATCAGCAGTCTCCATCAGCAGTCTCCATCAGCAGTCTCTATCAGCAGTCTCCATCAGCAGTCTCTATCAGCAGTCTCCATCAGCAGTCTCCATCAGCAGTCTCCATCAGCAGTCTCTAACAGCCGTCTCCATCAGCAGTCTCCATCAGCAGTCTCCATCAGCCGTCTCCATCAGCAGTCTCCATCAGCAGTCTCCGTCAGCAGTCTCCGTCAGCAGTCTCCATCAGCAGTCTCCATCAGCAGTCTCCATCAGCAGTCTCCATCAGCAGTCTCTATCAGCAGTCTCCATCAGCAGTCTCCATCAGCAGTCTCTATCAGCAGTCTCCATCAGCCGTCTCCAGCAGCAGTCTCCATCAGCCGTCTCCAGCAGCAGTCTCCATCAGCAGTCTCCATCAGCAGTCTCTATCAGCAGTCTCCATCAGCAGTCTCCATCAGCCGTCTCCATCAGCAGTCTCCATCAGCCGTCTCCATCAGCCGTCTCCATCAGCAGTCTCCATCAGCAGTCTCTATCAGCGAACTCCAGAACTCTTAGGATGCGTTCCAAATGGCACCCTATTCTCTATAAAGTGAACTCTTGACCAGACCCTATGACCAGTAGTGCACTATATAGGGAATAGGGTGCCATTTGCGACGCAGCAAATAACTCTTAATCTGCTCTCACTTGTTTCTCTTCAACTGTCCTCAATTTCAAGATGTTAGCTAGCTTGATAGCCTCCTCCAACTGGGGAGAAATTTGTTTGAGATGTTTGTTTTTTAGACTTAAGTCTTCCAAATGGATCTCTTGTCAACAATTAAACCTAAAGCATGATTAACAAGAGCAATTAGTCAAAGGATCCTCGTTAAGAAGACTAAAACCAAGAAGGAGATTATCTGCCTTTCTTTAATAAGGAGAATCATTTTTATTAAGGGGTTGATTGTGTTCTATTTTTACTTGTCTAACTCCTGATTGGTGCATTAGTTCATTAGAAGCAGTCTTGGCAGCTTCTCACCGATGAGCCTTTGAGAGAGCAGATTGAGTGAAGATTGGACACAGATTACTGAGTACTATAGTGTGTAAACACCAGCCCGAGAAGCGCCCTGTTTCATTTGTTGTCTCAGTCTCAAAACAGATTGATTCGTCACTGTGCCACTGTTTGTCTCAGTATCAAAACAGATTGGTTCATCACTTTGTCACTGTTTCTCTCAATCTCAAATAGGGCTGACCCCAATTAGTTGACTGGTCGATAGGTTTTCGGTCGACCAAGAGTTTATTTTTAGTCGGAAACAGCCCTAATCTCGAAACAGATTGGTTCAGCACTGTGTGCCTAATTCCCATTAAGATGTAAACTTTAAACTCTATTGGCTTCTGGCTCTGTTGAACTCTATTGTGCTTGGTGGGGGTTTGATTAGTTGATTTTTGTAGTTTTTCACATTTTAGTCATTTAGCAGACACTTTTATCCAGAGCAACTTACAGTAGTGAGTGCGGACTTGTCCCCCATGGGAATCGAACCCACAACCCTGCCGTTGCGATAACCGACTGAGCCACATGGGACCTAGTTTTACCTCGTTCAGACACTAAATATAATAACTGATGATAATGAAAATGACGATGATTATGACGACTGACTACAATTTCCTATAACTGGAAAATTCCCCTTTTTCCCCTTTTTTCCCCAAATAATTAATAATTCCCCCATTTTGTTATGGAGTAGGTTAAGTACTTTAGACACACTACAGATCAGTACCACGTCCAAACTCCATCCCCCAGGGGGCAGCAGCAACCTTGTCCAGAGGCTGAGCCTGGTTGATAAGCTCATCAGGTGCTACCAGTCATGTGATGTCCCAGCTGGTTGGTTTGGTGGCCATTATGTTTTTGAGTCTTTAGTTTGGGCATGCTTTTTGGTATGTTGCCTTTTTTTTTTGTACATATTCATGTTTAGTCACCATCTGAACAAATAATAATCCACATGGACTGGCCGACCCAGAGGTCAAGACAGAGCGGGCCCTGGACCAAGGTAAGGTTGCTGTCTCCTTGGGTGCATACGCTAATTTCTCGCATAAATGCATACATTAATTCAGGTTACAGACCTTGTAACTAGGCCTATGACCCCTAGACATAATGAGTGAGGTTACAGACCTTGTAACTAGGCCTAGGACCCCTAGACAAAGTGAGTGCAACAATGTCCATAGGCTAGTTATTTGTTTTCGTAAAACACTATCATTGTATCCTCTGAAAAGACAGTGTAGTGCCAGGAAGTAACATTAACCCTGACCTCTTAATGCTGCTGGATCACAGTTCACTCACTAACTGATTAATCTAGGATTAGGGAGACGCTAGCGCCAATGCTAATGGCACTGATGCTGTATCCCAAATAGTACCCTATTCCCTTTATAGTGCACTACTTTAGACCAGGGCCCTATGGAGTGACCCTATGGGCTCTGGTCAAAAGTAGCACACTATATAGGTGCCATTTGGGAGGCAGACTCAGATAGGAAGAAATTAGACTGACTGGTGCAGAGAGTAGCACATGCCCCGGTCCATGCCCCGGTCCATGCCCCGGTCCATGCCCTGGCCCCGACACAGACAATGACATATGCCAGGACATAGTCGGGTTAGCCCCATGCAAGTCGGGTTTATAGAGGTGTGATTTGTTGGCAAAATACAAAGCCAATACATTGACCTGCCAATGCATGATGATGCTCAAAGCTAACAACGTTGGCTACAGGGATCGGAGGGGAAAGCCCTACAGCTAACAACACAGTCTACAGGGATCAGAGGGGAAAGCCCTACAGCTAACAACACAGTCTACAGGGATCAGAGGGGAAAGCCCTACAGCTAAAAACACAGTCTAACAGGGATCAGAGGGGAAAGCCCTACAGCTAACAACACAGTCTACAGGGATCAGAGGGGAAAGCCCTACAGCTAACAACACAGTCTACAGGGATCAGAGGGGAAAGCCTACAGCTAACAACACAGTCTACAGGGATCAGAGGGGAAAGCCCTACAGCTAACAACACAGTCTACAGGGATCAGAGGGGAAAGCCCTACAGCTAACAACACAGTCTACAGGGATCAGAGGGGAAAGCCCTACAGCTAACAACACAGTCTACAGGGATCAGAGGGGAAAGCCCTACAGCTAACAACACAGTCTACAGGGATCAGAGGGGAAAGCCCTACAGCTAACAACACAGTCTACAGGGATCAGAGGGGAAAGCCCTACAGCTAACAACACAGTCTACAGGGATCAGAGGGGAAAGCCCTACAGCTAACAACACAGTCTACAGGGATCAGAGGGGAAAGCCCTACAGCTAACAACACAGTCTACAGGGATCAGAGGGGAAAGCCCTACAGCTAACAACACAGTCTACAGGGATCAGAGGGGAAAGCCCTACAGCTAACAACACAGTCTACAGGGATCAGAGGGGAAAGCCCTACAGCTAACAACACAGTCTACAGGGATCAGAGGGGAAAGCCCTACAGCTAACAACACAGTCTACAGGGATCAGAGGGGAAAGCCCTACAGCTAACAACACAGTCTACAGGGATCAGAGGGGAAAGCCCTACAGCTAACAACACAGTCTACAGGGATCAGAGGGGAAAGCCCTACAGCTAACAACACAGTCTACAGGGATCGGAGGGGAAAGCCCTACAGCTAACAACACAGTCTACAGGGATCAGAGGGGAAAGCCCTACAGCTAACAACACAGTCTACAGGGATCAGAGGGGAAAGCCCTACAGCTAACAACACAGTCTACAGGGATCAGAGGGGAAAGCCCTACAGCTAACAACACAGTCTACAGGGATCAGAGAGAAAAGCCCTACAGCTAACAACACAGTCTACAGGGATCAGAGGGGAAAGCCCTACAGCTAACAACACAGTCTACAGGGATCAGAGGGGAAAGCCCTACAGCTAACAACACAGTCTACAGGGATCAGAGAGAAAAGCCCTACAGCTAACAACACAGTCTACAGGGATCAGAGAGAAAAGCTGACATTGACTTAGTTATTATTTATATATTTAAATATGTTTAAATCGTTAGTATGTGAAAAAGAAAAGCAGCAAATAAAATAATTGTTATGGCATTTACATTTGACAAAACAGTGAAAGTTAACAGTAAAAGACAGTGACTTCACCAGCAGTAGGTTATATTAGAGAGTAATAGTAGAGTGCGTGATATGTTTGTGTGTATTTAGGGTTTAGGGATTAGTCCTACAATAATATATATATATAAACGATCTCAATTGTAAAATATGTGTGGTGACGAGCCACAGCAGGAGTTAGGAAAGCAGTCTGGTTTTTAGAAAGATTCAAATCTTTTCATATAGCGTATACTTCCTCTAATGCTCTCTCTCTCGGTACCAAGCCTTTGTGTGCGTCGCAAATTACGCCCTATTCCCTAAATTACGCCCTATTCCCTAAATTACGCCCTATTCCCTAAATTACGCCCTGTTCCCTAAATTACGCCCTGTTCCCTAAATTACGCCCTGTTCCCTAATTTACGCCCTCGCCCTATTCCCTAAATTACGCCCTATTCCCTAAATTACGCCCTATTCCCTAAATTACGCCCTATTCCCTAAATTACGCCCTGTTCCCTAAATTACGCCCTGTTCCCTAAATTACGCCCTATTCCCTAAATTACGCCCTGTTCCCTAAATTACGCCCTGTTCCCTAAATTACGCCCTGTTCCCTAAATTACGCCCTATTCCCTAAATTACGCCCTGTTCCCTAAATTACGCCCTGTTCCCTAAATTACGCCCTGTTCCCTAAATTACGCCCTATTCCCTAAATTACGCCCTATTCCCTAAATTACGCCCTATTCCCTAAATTACGCCCTGTTCCCTAAATTACGCCCTGTTCCCTAAATTACGCCCTGTTCCCTAATTTACGCCCTCGCCCTATTCCCTAAATTACGCCCTATTCCCTAAATAGCGCACTACTTTTTGACCAGATCCCTATGGACCCCTGGTTAAAAGTACAGTAGTGCCTTTTATATAGGGAATAGGGTGTCATTTGGGACACGTTTGTCCTCTGTAGCAATGTTGGTCAACAGTAACATCATGTCCAAGCCACATTTATTTTAAACCATTTTTGGTAAACAAATGTAATCATAGAAAGACAGAGAATTTAGAATGTGCTGTATCAACACCTATCAAAACTGCTGTTTCTATCAGATCCTTACTTTTAAAATACAAAGAAAAAACAGTTTGAGTGAGAGATCAGTTGTTTTTCACTGTTATTTTAAAAAGAGTATTAAAAAAGTTAGAGTTAGTTTTTTTTTTCTTCCTGAAAGTCTGTTATATAAGGAATTGATTTAAAAGCTTCTTATAAGTGTGGTTGGTAATAGGAAGTGTTAGTCTTATTACACTTCACAATGGAGGGGGAAACGTGGGCTGGTGAAGCCTGGGGAGAATCATCACAGGATATTAACTACGGGAGCAAAGTGTTATGGGTTGAAAAGAGAATGTAAATGACCATTTACAGCGGAGTATTATTGGCATTCAGATGTAATTCTACATCCATTGTTAACGTTGCCTTTTAACTTGGACGGGATTTGGCTCCCAAACTTAATTATGAAGAGGAAAAGGTTAAAATAGGTAGAACTGAAAAAATAAAGACATTTTACACGCCGAGAGGTACGTTGGATATTAAAGTCTTTATTTAGTATTATTGAACAAATGACTGGTTTGATATTGCAGAAGGTTATAGTTCACAGCTCAAGGTCATCCGTTCACTAAGGGAAGTTTGACAAAGTCATAGGTCTTTTGTTTTTTAGGTCAGCTGAATATTAGTCTTTATTTTGTTTTGGGAATCAGTTTAAAGGAAATCTGTGCATGGTGTTCGAACAGGTTTCCTGTTATATTTATTAATCAGACGTGTAGGGAGGATGAAGTCTGTCTTTTTTTTTTTTTACATAGGATAAAAGTAGAGACTCATAGCTACAAAATAGTATATCATACACTGCAGTTAATGAACAATGGGAAAGTAATTCTGCTTTGAAAGTTGATAAACCTGTAACCCGACTTTTCAGAAAATGGCCCTTGAATGTTTTGGTACACCTACATACTGTATGTCCTGTTTATTACCTAGTACAGCCCTACAACATACTATATGTCCTTGATGTTAATGACAACATTAATTAAAGGATCCACGTACTGTAATTTAATGCTAATGGCAAAAAATGATGTAAGCTGGTTGGTTGGGTTGCTTTCATGCTATGGCTTTTACGTTATTACTGTAGAAAGTATTATGTTTACTTACGTTTTTAATAATTGACTTGCCTTGTTAAATAATAAAATAATATATATGCATTTTATGGAATAATGTATCAAATGTATAATACATAATACAATAGTGTATAACTTGTCCCTTCATTATTAAGGCCTATATACTAAAGCTCTCTGTGCTGTCATTACATCTCAGAGTTATCGTGTTAAATAAATCAATAATTAAATGAATACATTCATAAATAATATAAAGTAAACATATAAAATCACCATTCATGAAGCTCCATAGCTGTAATTAAATGTAAGAGTTAGGTGTTCCCCTCTCTCTCTCTCTACAGACAGTGATTAGTGGTAACCAGACAGGCTGGCTGGCAGTGGGTATTTGGGATCTAGATTAGATTCTTTCTGGCTTTAAAAGCTGTATCCTCACTAGACTGTATGGGAAAGCTGCCCATTTCACTATTTCGGCTAAAGATCTGGAGCAATAGTGAGATGATCATAGTTTAGCGTCATCATCATCATCATCCTAGCTAAGTCCACCTGACCAGTTAGCCTTAGCGGTAGCCAAGCTAACTGGAAACCATCTACTGCACACAAGGTCTATAGTAGCAGTCAATCAGACTACAATCAGACTGTTTTGGATTAAAGCTATATTGGGTTGGTTCTACCATTAAACAAACTAACAAAAACTAAAAGCTGAGGCTTAGCCAAATGGGACCCAAAGGTTTAGAGTGAGTGTTGTCTGGGGTATTAATGCTGCTGGAAGATTTAGGTTTTAACGCAACCGCAATGCTATTAAAAGGAAGGAAGGGGAGGGAGGGGAGGGAGGGGAGGGAGGGAGGGGAGGGGAGGGAGGAGGGGAGGGAGGGAGGGAGGGAGTGAGGGAGGAGGGGGTGAGGGAGGGATGTGGATGGATGCTGATGGTAGGGGAGCGTTGTGGGGCGGGGGCGGAGGGAGGGTGGAGCTGGGTGGGAGGGGGGAGGATGAGGGATGATAGGTTGGGGTGTGGCGTGGGAGGGAGGGGGGAGGAGGCGAGGAGGCGATCGGATAGGAGATGGATTGCGATTAGAGGGAGGGTGGTCGGAGGGAGGGTTTTTCCTCAGCAGTGCTTCACTAAGGGCTTAAAGCCCTTTATTTAAAGGCCTTCACACATTATGTTTGCCCTATTCTCCCCTGTATGTGACAGTGGGTGCTTCCCAAATGGCACCCTGTTCCCTATTTAGTGTACTACTTTTGACCAGAGAATGGCACCCTGTTCCCTATTTAGTGTACTACTTTAGACCAGAGAATGGCACCCTATTCCCTATTTAGTGCACTACTTTAGACCAGAGAATGGCACCCTGTTCCCTATTTAGTGTACTACTTTTGACCAGGCTCTTAAATGGTCAGCCTCAGAATCTGTAAATGACCCAGCTTGGACTGACTGGGGACCAATTGGCACAAGATTAGCACAAGTAATAGCGAATTTCCATGGAAGCTGCTAGCTAAATATGCTAACGAGCACAAACGAAAAAATCATAATTGCAAAGACAGGAAGTCCGGCTCATAAAGTTATACATATATAGGTAAGAGCAACCGAATGTCATTTTTGGTGAGTTTGGACATTTACAAGCGAATGTGAACGAGAGACCTTGTGCAAATGAACAGTACTGTCTCTGGAAGCAGCAGCATGTGTACACGCTGTGTCTGTGTGGAGTCTGGAGTCGCTAGGGCAACGGGCCTGCATGCTCTGCTCAGAGTCGCTAGGGCAACGGGCCTGCCTGCTCTGCTTGGAGTCGCTAGGGCAACGGGCCTGCCTGCTCTGCTTGGAGTCGCTAGGGCAACGGGCCTGCCTGCTCTGCTTGGAGTCGCTAGGGCAACGGGCCTGCCTGCTCTGCTCGGAGTCGCTAGGGCAACGGGCCTGCCTGCTCTGCTCGGAGTCGCTAGGGCAACGGGCCTGCCTGCTCTGCTCGGAGTCGCTAGGGCAACGGGCCTGCCTGCTCTCCTCGGAGAAGAGGGTGGAGGAGCAGACGGGCCCAGAACAGAGAGGAGAAAATAGCAAGGAAATCAAGAGATAGCAGCTGGACAGATAACTGATCCAAAGGGCTTTGGCTTCTCAAACACGGCAGAAAGCCAACACAATATTAATGAATTCAGCCACTTAGATAACTAGCAAGTTACTTAGGGGTCATGTTAACGCATAATTCTTCGTTTTTCACGCAGGAAAAAAAAGTATAAAACGCGCAATAAATATCTTGCTGCGTTTTGTAAACACAGATCTAAAATGCTTCTTCCTGTAATTTCTGATCAGCATCAGACTAACTCTGTGCTTCAGTTGCACTTCTAAACTTGGATGAGAATTCACTAACGGGCATTCTGTCAGCAGACAGCGCTCCGACTGATGTCTAGCTACTTTTCTCGGTGTAACCAGCCTACTTTTTTAACCAGCTAGATTAACTTTAAGGAAAAACATAGGAAATGTAGCTGGCTACATTCTTTCTATGATAAACATAGTTTTTTTTGCAAATAAGAACTTGCTTTTTCATTGTCAGCTCATTTAGTCTACTGGTATCCAAATAGCGTTGCACTTCATCTGATGAAAATGAAGCTGTTTTATGCCGAATGTGTTGCACTAATTTATTTTCTGTGAAGGAAAACTATAGTTGCACATCCCTGATCACTCTGTTGAAGCAAAAAAACACTTGACTTTCAATATAAAACGCGACCCCTGTCAAAACTCAGCTGGACTCACCTGCTCCCGCTTTCTCCTGTTGTGGTATTTACAAACAAACACGTGACTGGTTCAACTGTTCTGGGAAACAGTACAGTAAGCTTCATAATGTAAAATCATTTGACAGGTGAAATGAGAACGCGATCTGATTTATCTCCTAACGTATTGCACAAGTTGACTGCAGGTAATTACTTAAAAAGTAGCTACAAATATTAAAATGTATAGAAAAACTTCTAAGAAATAGTTTTAATGGTATTAACAGTATTGAAAAACCATCCTGTGGCTATTTCCAAATCCCCCGGTATACGTCCTAATAGAGTGCTATAGATACTGTATATAGGACAAAGTAAACATCACTATTAACCACTAATATCCACTATTTTGATAAACACTCTCTTTCTTACTTGCACTAATAGCTGCTTTAAAAAAAAAAATTTTACTTGAAATGACTGTGATATGTGGTTGTCTATCCTACCTGAGTTGAATGTAATGACTGTGATATGTGGTTGTCTATCCTACCTGAGTTGAATGCACTGACTGTGATATGTGGTTGTCTATCCTACCTGAGTTGAATGCACTGAATGCAAATTACTAAAATGTAAATAAAAAGTGAAACCCATCACCTGTACGACCTTTCACCTTGACATGACCTTGGAGGTCAGTGCTGTTGGCCTTTAGTACAGAGACTTCAAGCCACAGAGGTCACCTCAGACCGGCCCTACGGTGGCCTGGAGGTCATTACTGTTGACGTCAAAGAGATCCACCCCACATAAGATGCTCAAATTCATGAGAGCGGCCTGTAATCGTCTAAATCCCTCCTTCCCTCCCTCCCCCGATCGCTCCAACTTTCATTTGTTGGTCTAGTCAACAAGAGTCAGTGAGAGCGAAAACGGAGTAATTGAGAAGGAAAAACATCCAAACAGGTTTGAGCTGAGCTCCATCTGTCTGTCCTTTACAGGACCCAGCCTCCCCGGGATGGTAGCGCTTTTAGGGACACATTGTGTAAGCATTTAAAAGCATTTTATACTAGTCAGTGCAAATGTTACGTCTGCTATTTTCTAAAAAGGAAATGGCAATGAAATACACAGCTAAACTTTACATTGCAACTGTATTTATTATATGGCAGTATAAGGCCTTTTTAAATGGGCTTTTCTTCTTTCCCACCTATACTGAAAATAACATGTGCAGTTTGGCTATTGTGGTGATAAATGTGATAATAACATAACTATTGTGGTGATAATAACATAACTATTGTGGTGATAATAACATAACTATTGTGGTGATAATAACATAACTATTGTGGTGATAATAACATAACTATTGTGGTGATAATAACATAACTATTGTGGTGATAATAACATAACTATTGTGGTGATAATAACATAACTATGGTGGTGATAATAACATAACTATTGTGGTGATAATAACATAACTATTGTGGTGATAATAACATTTTTTATTTTTTTTATTTCACCTTTATTTAACCAGGTAAACCAGTTGAGAACAAGTTCTCATTTACAACTGCGACCTGGCCAAGATAAAGCATAGCAGTGCGATAAAAACAAACACAGAGTTACATATGGGGTAAAACAAAACAAAGTCAAAAATACAACAGAAATACATATAATATACAGTGTGCAAATTTAGCAAGTTATGGAGGTAGGCAATAAAATAGGCTATAGTGCAAAATAATTACAATTAGTATTAACACTGGAATGATAGATGTGCAAGAGATGATGTGCAAATAGAGATACTGGGGTACAAATGAGCAAAATAGATAACAATATAGGGATGAGGTAGTTGGGCGGGCTAATTTCAGATGGGCTGTGTACAGGTGCAGTGATCGGTAAGGTGCTCTGACAACTGATGCTTAAAGTTATTGAGGGAGATAAGAGTCTCCAGCTTCAGAGATTTTTGCAATTCGTTCCAGTCATTGGCAGCAGAGAACTGGAAGGAATGGCGGCCAAAGGAGGTGTTGGCTTTGGGGATGACCAGTGAGATATACCCGCTGGAGCGCAGACTACGGGTGGGTGTTGCTATGGTGACCAATGAGCTAAGATAAGGCGGGGATTTGCCTAGCAGTGATTTATAGATGGCCTGGAGCCAGTGGGTTTGGCGACGAATATGTAGTGAGGACCAGCCAACAAGAGCGTACAGGTCACAGTGGTGGGTATTATATGGGGCTTTGGAGACAAAACGGATGGCACTGTGATAGACTACATCCAATTTGCTGAGTAGAGTGTTGGAGGCTATTTTGTAAATGACATCGCCGAAGTCAAGGATCGGTAGGATAGTCAGTTTTACGAGGGCATGTTTGGCAGCATGAGTGAAGGAGGCTTTGTTGCGAAATAGGAAACCGATTCTAGATTTAACTTTGGATTGGAGATTCTTAATGTGAGTCTGGAAGGAGAGTTTACAGTCTAACCAGACACCTAGGTATTTGTAGTTGTCCACATACTCTAGGTCAGACCCGTCGAGAGTAGTGATTCTAGTCGGGTGGGCGGGTGCAAGCAGCGTTCGGTTGAAGAGCATGCATTTAGTTTTACTAGTGTTTAAGAGCAGTTGGAGGCTACTGAAGGAGTGTTGTATGGAATTGAAGCTCGTTTGGAGGTTTGTTAACACAGTGTCCAATGAAGGGCCAGATGTATACAAAATGGTGTTGTCTGCGTAGAGGTGGATCTGAGAGTCACCAGCAGCAAGAGCGACGTCATTGATATACACAGAGAAAAGAGTCGGCCCAATAATTGAACCCTGTGGCACCCCCATAGAGACTGCCATAGGTCCAGACAACAGGCCATCCGATTTGACACATTGAACTCTATCTGAGAAGTAGTTGGTGAACCAGGCGAGGCAGTCATTTGAGAAACCAAGGCTATTTAGTCTGCCAATAAGAATGCGGTGGTTGACAGAGTCGAAAGCCTTGGCCAGGTCAATGAAAACGGCTGCACAGTACTGTCTATTATCGATCGCGGTTATAATATCGTTTAGGACCTTGAGCGTGGCTGAAGTGCACCCATGACCAGCTCGGAAACCGGATTGCATAGCGGAGAAGGTACGGTGCGATTCGAAATGGTCGGTGATCTGTTTGTTGACTTGGCTTTCAAAAATTTTTGAAAGGCAGGGCAGGATGGATATGGGTCTGTAACAGTTTGGATCTAGAGTGTCACCCCCTTTGAAGAGGGGGATGACCGCGGCAGCTTTCCAATCTCTGGGGATCTCAGACGTTACGAAAGAGAGGTTGAACAGGCTAGTAATAGGGGTTTGCGACAATTTCGGCGGCTAGTTTTAGAAAGAAAGGGTCCAGATTGTCTAGCCCAGATGATTTGTAGGGGTCCAGATTTTGCAGCTCTTTTAGAACATCAGCTGTCTGGATTTGTGTGAAGGAGAAGCGGTGGGGGCATGGGCAAGTTGCAGCGGAGGTGCAGAGTCTTGGTGGCCAGGGTAGCAGGTCACTTGACCTTGGGTTTTAAAAAAACCCCTTTTGGGGGGGAAAAAAAAAGTACGGTTAAAAGTTTCATGGAAAAAATTAAAATCATTTGACAGGTGAAATAGAACGCGTCTGATCATCTCCTAATGTATTGCACAATTTGGACTGCAGGTAATTACAAAAAAAGTAGTCCCAAATAAAAAAAGTATAAAAAAAAACTTCAAAGAAAAAAGTTTAATGGTTTTTAATTTAAACAGTATTGAAAAAAAAATCCTGGGGCTTTTTCCCCAATTTCCCCCGGTTTTCTTTCCTAATAGAGGCTATAGATACGTATATGGGAAAATTTAAACATCATTTTTAACCAAATATCCATTTTTTGTAAACATCCTTTCTTATTGACAATAGTGTTTTAAAAAAAAAAAAAGGTTTTTTACTTAAAATGATGTGATATGTGGTTTTCTATCCCCCTGATTTGAATGTAAGGGACTGTGTTTAGGGGGTTTGGTCTATCCTCCTGAGTTGAATGCACTGACTGTGAATTTTTTGTCTTTTCCTCCCTGATTTAAATGACTGAATGCAAATTACTAAAGTAAAAAAAAGGGAAAAACCCATCACCTGTCCGCCCTTTTCACCTTGACAGGGACCTTGGGGTCTTTGTTGTTGGCCTTTATTTACGGGGACTTCAAGCCAGAGGTCCCCTTCGGGCCCGGGCCCCTCCCGGTGGCCTGGAGGTCATTACGGGTTGCCCGTCAAAGAGACCCCCCCCCAACTAAGTTTGCTCAAATTCATGGGGGGAGGGGCCCTTTGTAATCTTTAAAATTCCCCCTTTCCCTCCCTCCCCCGATCGCCCCAAATTTTAATTTTTGGCTAGTCAACAAGAGTCAGTGAGAGCAAAAAGGAAAAAGGGAAGAAATTTTGGAAAAGGGAAAAAAAACACCCAAAAACAGGTTTGGCTAAAGCTCCATCTGTAGGCCTTTTACAGGCCCGGGGTCCCCGGGATGGAGGGGGACCCTTTTAGGGAAACATTGTTTTAAGCTTTTTAAAAAAGTTTTTTATACAGTCAGTGAAAATTTTAAAGTCTCCCTTTTTTTAAAAAGGAAAAAATTGGCAATGAAAACACAGCAAAAATTTTACATTGAACTTTTTATTATAGGGCCCAAGTAAAAGGGGCCTTTTTTAAAAGGGGCTTTTTTTTTTTCCCCCCTATACTAAAAAATAAACATGTGCATTTTGGGCCTATTGTGGTGTTTAAATGTGAAAAAACATCATTGTGGTGATAAAAACAAAAACTTTGGGGGTTGAAAATTTAACATAAAATTGTGGTGATAATAACAAACATTGTGGGAAATAACAAAACTATTGTGGTGATAATAACAAAAAACTTTTGGGGGTTGATAAAAAAAAAAATTTTGGGGGTGATAATAACATTTTTTTTTTTTTTATTTCCCCTTTTTAAAAAACCCGGGGTAAACCAGTTGGAAACAATTTCCCTCTTTTCAACTGCGCCCGGGCCCCAAGAAAAAAGCATACCCAGGCGTTTAAAAAAAAAACACGAGTTACATATGGGGGGGGTTTAAAAAAAAACAAATTTAAAATAAAAACAAAAATTTACAATAAATACAGTGGAAAAAATTTAGCAAGTTAGGGGGGGTAGGCAAAAAAATAGGTTTAAGTCCCAAAATATTACAATTAGAAAAAAAACAGGGGTTTGATAGGGGTGAAAAGAGATGATGTGCAAATAGGGGATACTGGGGGTACAAATGAGAAAAAAAATAGAAAAACAAATGGGGAGGGGGTATTTGGGGCGGGAAATTTTCCCGATGGGTGGTAAAAGGTGCGTGTTTGGAAAGGGGCTCTGACAACTGATGTTTTTAAAGTTTTTGAGGGAGATAAGAGTCTCCAGCTCAGAGATTTTTGAAATTTCTTTTCCAGTGGGGGGCCCACCCAGGGGAAACGGGAAGGGAATGGCGGAAAAAGGGAAAGGGTGGGGTTTTGGGGAGGCCCAGTGAGATATACCCGCTGGGGCCAGATTTCCGGGGGGGTTTTGGTTGCTATGGTAAACCTAGCTAAGATACGGGGGGATGGCCACCCAGTGTTTTATAGATGGCCTGGAGCCAGTGGGTTTGGCGACGAATATGAGGAGGACCAGCCAAAAAGGGGTTTAACGGGGCAAGTGGTGGGTATTTTTTGGGGGGCTTTGGAGCCCCAAAAAACGGATGGCACTTTTGATAAAAATACACCCAAATTTTGTGAGTAGAGGGTTGGAGGCTTTTTTTGTAAATGACATCCCCGAAGTCAAAGGGTGTTAGGATAGTCAGTTTTACGAGGGCATTTTTGGCCGCATGAGGGGGGGGGAAGGGGGTTTGTTGCAAAATAGGAAACCGATTCTAGTTTTAAATTTTGGGGGAGATTTTTTGGGGGAGTCTGGAAGGATTTTTAAAGGGGGTTAAACCGGGGACACCTGGGTTTTTTGTATTTTGTCCACAAAATCTAGGTCGCCCCGGCGGGGAGTAGGGGGATTCTAGTCGGGGGTGGGCGGGTCCCAAGCAGGTTGGTTGAAGGCAGAATTTATTTTTAATAGTTTTTAAAGAGCGGGTTGGGGGCTACGGGGGGAGTTTTTATGGAATTAAAGGGCTCTTTTTGGGGGTTTTGTTAAACAGTGTCCAATGAAGGGCCAGATGATAAAAATGGTGTGTCTGGTAGAGGGGATCTGAAGTCCCCAAAGCAGCAAGGCGACGTCTTTGATTACAAAGAGAAAAAGATCGGCCCAAGAATTGCCCCCTTTGTGGACCCCCATAGGAGAGGCCATGGTCCGGGACAACGGGCCCCCGTTTGAACATTAAACTCTATCTGAGAAGTATTTGGTGGGGGAACCCGGGCGGGGCCCGTCTTTTGAAAAAACCAAGGTTTTATTTATTGCCAAAAAAGGAATGCGGTGGTGACAGAGTCAAAAACCCCCTTGGGGCCGGTCAATGAAAAGGGCCCTGCACAGAAAGTCTATTATCGACCCGCGGTTTAAATACTTTTGGCCCTTGAGCGGGGGTGAAGTGCACCCACCCCCAGCTGGAAACCGGATTGCATAGTGGGGGAAGGTGGGTTTGGTTTCGAAATGTCGGGTTTTCTGTTTGTTGACTTGGCTTTCAAAAATTTTTGGGGAAAAGGCAGGGAAAGGGTTTGGATAGGGTCGTAACATTTTGGATCAGAGGTCCCCCCCTTTTTGAAGAGGGGGGACCGCGGAAAGTTTTCCCAAATTTTGGGGGACCCTCAGACTTTACAAAAAGAGAGGTTGAACAGGTAGTAATAGGGGTTTTGGGGGACAATTTCGGCGGCATTTTTAAAAAGAAAGGGCCAGAGGGTCTACCCCAAAAGATGATTTGAGGGGTCAGATTTTGAAAGTTTTTTTAGAACATCAGCGTCGGGTTTGGGTAAAAGGAGAAGCGGGGGGGGGCATGGGAAAAGGGGCAGCGGAGGGGGGCGGGGGGATGGTTTGGGGGGGTGGGGAGTGGTAGCCAGGTGGAAAGCATGGCCAGGGGTAGCAAAAAAGGGGTTGTGAAATTCCGATTATTGTAGATTATCGGTGGGATTTGTGTTTCCCAGGGCCCCAGGGCAGTGGGGCTGGGGGGAAATGCCCTTTTTTTCCATGGGGGGTTTTCGTTTTCCCAAAAAATTTTTGGGGGGTTTAAATGTACGGATGCAAATTTTTTGTTTGAAAAAGTTAGCCTTTGCTTTCCTAAATGCTTGTTATATTTGGTTTTCCCAACTTCCCCGAAAAAATTGGGATATTTGCGGGGGGCTATTTGATTTCTAATGCAGTACCCACAGGATGTTTTTTTTGCTGGTCAAGGGGGAGTCAAATCGGGGGAGAACCAGGGGGCTATATCGTTTTAGTTCCCGTTTTTTTTGAAGGGCATGTCTATTTAAGATTTGGGGGAAATTTTTTTAAAGAACCCAAACCCGGAAACCTCTCTGACGGAAAGAAAAACTTATTCCCCCCCCGGATACCGGGGGCCCGGTTTAATTTGGAAAGGGCCCGCTCGCTTTAAGTGTTTTTGGGGAGGTTTGACAGGATGAGGGGTGGTCGTTTTTTTACCGCGGACCCCTTAAGCGCAGGGAATAAAGGGAGGGAATCGTGAGATCCTTTTGGTTTTAAGACAGCGGAGGGTTTTAAGGGTAATTTGTCAGGATGATATCTATGAGGGTTTCCCCGTTTACGGATTTAGGGGGTGAACCCCGGTAGGTTCGTTTGATTAAATTTGGGTCAGATTGAGGGCCCTTAAATTTAGATTTTTTAGGATGGCCGGGGTTGGAAGCCCCTATCCCAGTTTTGGGCACCAAGCAGTACGAAACTCTGAGGAAGATGGGGGGGAATCAATTTTAATTTTGGGTCCAGGGCACAGCTGGGGGCTGAGGGGGGTCTGTAGCAGCGGCAACAGGGAGATGGGTTTTTTCGGGAAAGGTGGAATTTTTAAAAAAGTTAAAAAAGCTCAAAAATGTTTTTTAAAAGACCTGGATAGATGATGGAGCTCTGAAGGGTATTTACAGTAGAGGGAACTTCCCCCCCCTTTGGGAGTTTTACTAAAAGGAAAAATTTTTATATTTGGGGGTGGAATTTTAGAATTTTTTGGTTTGGCCCCTTCCCAAGCCAGGGGTTCAGACACTGAGAAAATGGGTTTGGGGGGGGGGCCCCCAAAGCCCCCGTGAAAACTCAAACTTAGGAAGGGGGCTTCTGTATTTTAGGCCCGGAAAAAACCCGACTTTTACGGAAGAAATCAAAAAGATTTGCGCCGGGGGGGAGGGAGTGATCTGGGGGCTGCAGGGCCTGGGTTAGCCTTACATCACCAGAGGAAAAAGAGGAGGGTAGAAAAAGGAAAGACTAAAGGCTTTTAAAAAACCCGGTTTTTAGTGGTTGGGGACAAGAATTAAAAAGGGGGGAGTTCCCCGGGCGGTTTTTTAGAAAAAGAAAAAACAGGGGTTATTTTCAGAAAAGGAATGGAAGGTATGGTACAGCTCAGGAACCCCAAGCGTTGGGAACAAAGAAAGAGATAGCGTTTATTGGAAGGGGATCGATTGAGCCCGGGATCGGCGGTATTTGGGGGGGGGAAAAAAAGGGAAAAAAAAATGAGGGGTTTGTTTAGAGGGGGTGGGGGTTTTACAGTTTAAAAATTTTAATAAAACTAACCCCCAAAAAGCAATAGGCAAGGTAATTGGGCATGGGAAGAGGGGCATAAAGCAGTAAAAGGGTATTAGAGAGAGCTAAGGAAAAAACAAATGGAAAAAAGCGTAACGTTGGGCTAAGACCCCAAACCCGAAAAACAGGACAGGGGTTCTTGGCGTACCGGACCGCTTCGCTAGGACAAAGTCATAACCAAAAGGAATAGGCCGTTAAACCGCCACCTAGCAGGGGGCCGTTTAGTTCGTGTGGAGGCCCCCCCGGGCCCCGGGCTGGGGAAGGGGGGCTCCAACGGGGCGGTTTAAAAACAAAATTTCGGGCACACCAACGTGTTTAGATTTGCCCAAATGTAGAAAAAATAACCCCCAGGGGAAAAACATCTTTGTGGGGGATTTGTAAAAAGGGAAAAATTTTGATTTTATTTCCCGTTGCAACCGTAAGGTTTAAAAAGCCCTGGCGCCTTCCCTTTTTGGTTATTAAAAAAAGTGTAGGGCCATTTTTTTTTTCTTCGGGGGGTCTGGGCCCAAAAAATCCCCCCCTTGGGGCCGGTTTTGGGCCCGGGGCCTTTTTTCCCTCCTTTTCGGTTTGGCCGGGCGTTGTTGGATCGGCCAAGGGGTTTTTTTTAAAATTTTTTTTGTTGTAAAACAAACCCCATTGTTTGAAATTCTTTATTTTGGTTTTTTCCCCGGGTTTTTAAACCGGGGAAATTTTTAATTTGCCAAAAAAAAGAGTTCGCTCCCTTTTTTAGTATTTTAAAGTGTGGGGAGCCTTTTTAATTTTTTCCCCCGGGGGTTTTAAGGGGGTTCATTGTTGGGTTTTCAAATATTAAAATCCCCCCTTTTTCCGGGTTTCCGGCCCCCCCCCTTCTTCCCCTTTTCCACTTCCCGGGGTCGTTGGGAGTCGCTGCCAAAGCCGGGTTTTTGGGGTTTTTTGGGGGGGGGCAAAAAAAATTTTCACTTAATTTTGTCCCTTGGGTAAATTTTCTTATAAAAAATGGTTTTGGAGGGGCCCGGGTTTAAAGCGTGTTTTTTTGGGCCCAAAAAAATTTCCCCGCCGAGTTAAAAATTTCCCCGTTAATTTTATTGGGTTTGAGCCTTTGGCCCGTTTCCGAATGGGGGGCGCAAATTGGGCCCTTGGGCCCCATTCCCCTTTGGGGGACTCCTTTGGGGTTGGGGGGATCCAAAATATAAATTTTAAAAGGGGCCTTGGAAAAACCCCTTGTTTTGGGGTTTGTTTCCGCAGAAAAAGAAACCCCTCATCGACCCGTTGAATTTCATTTTGAACTGGGGGTCCCCCAAATTTGGGCCCCCCCTTTTAAAAATTTGCCCCAAAGGGTCCCCGGTTTAAAGATTGCCCATAAAAACTAAAAAGGGGGGGACTTGATTTTTTCCCAAAAAAATTTCCCCCCAAAGGGGTTTGGGTTTAAAAAGGGTTCTTTGGGGGGTTTTAACCCTTTTCATTTTTCCCGGGGGGACTAGGCCCCAAAATTTTTTGGCAAAAATGGTTTCCTTTTTTAAAAAAAAGACCTCTACATCACAGAGGAACAGAGGAGGACTAGAATAAGGATACGACTAAAGGCTTTAAGAACTGGTCTTCTAGTGCGTTGGGTACATAGAATAAAGGGGGCAGTTCTCCGGGCGTTGTAGAAAAGATTCAGGGCATTATGTACAGAAAAGGATATGGAAGGATATGAGTACAGCTCAGGTAACCCTAAGCGTTGGGTAACAATGAAAGAGATAGCGTCATTGGAGGCATCGATTGAGCCGGTCTCGGCGTGTATGGGGGGTGGAACAAAGGAACTATATGAGGCAGTTTGAGAGGGACTAGGGGTTCTACAGTTAAATTGTATAATAAGAACTAACCCAAACAGCAATAGGCAAGGCATAATTGACATGGGAGAGAGGCATAAAGCAGTCACAGGTGTTATTAGAGAGAGCTAAGACACAACTGGAAATAGCGATAACGTTTGGGCTAAGACTAAACAGAATAAACAGGACAGGGTACCGTGTAAAGGAACAGTCCAGCAGGCATCAGCTGTGCAGCTGAGTGATCATAAGGTCCAGTGAACAGCAATATGTGAGTCCGAGAGCAGTTCAAATTGGTGCTTCAGCACAGCTAGCAGGGAGCACAGTTGTAGTTTGCGTGTGCTAGTGGGCCGGGGCTGGCAGATGGATCTTCGTGGTCGTCGCAACGGGAAGCCTGTTGAAACCACATCAGACTATTTCGTCGGCAAACCAGTCGTGTTGGATCGGCAATAGTATGAAAACATAACTATTGTGGTGATAATAACATAACTATTGTGGTGATAATAACATGTGTTGATAATTATGATTTATTTTCCACAAGTTGTAACAACAGTAAGTTGTTTAACTTATGCCAAAACAAATGGCAGTACTCTCCCTTTTCAGATATAAATAAATAAAAGTGTAGGCCTATTTTATTAATATTCTCTTCAGGTTTAAAGGGTCATGTGGAATTTCACAATATCAAGTCCCCCGTTGTCACGGTTTCGGCCGGGGCTGCTCCTCTTCCTTGTCGGGCGGACTTCGGCGGTCGTCGTCTCGGAGTACTAGCTGCCACCGTTCGATGTTTTTGTTCTTTTGGTTTTGTCTGTGCATAAACACCTGTCCTTATTTGTGTCTTGATTATTCTCCTTATTTAGTTGGTTTGTTTGGGGCAGGTGTTATGCGTGATTGTTATTGTCAGTTTGCCTCCGAGTAGTTCTCTCTCTCGTTTATTTAGTATTTTCGAGAGTTCGCACTGCGTGCGCCTTTTCTTGTTTTTCCGCACTGGTGTTGTGCGTAATTGTTCGTGCCGCCACGGTTGGGTTGGCGACTCATTTTCCCGTGTTGGGATACATATATATACTAAAGTCCGTTGAAGAACCTCCTTGTCCCTGCGCTTGATTCCTGCACTACATCCACACTCAACACTCTGACACCCGTAGCTCAGTTGGTAGAGCATGGCGCTTGCAACGCCAGGGTTGTGGGTTCGTTTCCCACGGGGGGGGGGGCAGTATGAAAAATTTATGCACTCACTAACTGTAAGTCGCTCTGGATAAGAGCATCTGCTAAATGACTAAAAATGTCAAATGTTCAGGCCAGAGCCAGGACATTCAGATGCTGTAGTTGTTGTGGGCCCAAAAACGACATCTCCCACCAGCAGCAGTTTGAAGTAGATTGTAACGACGTCTAGATACTATATGCTGCTCAGAGCTCTGAGCTGTAATAAAAAGAAGGGAACAAGCAGAGACTTGGACAGCGTCCCAAATGGCACCCTATTCCCTATATAGTGCACTCCTTTTGACCGGAGGCCTATAGGGGGGGTCTGATCAAAAGTAGTGCCACGATGTATGGAAGAGGGTGCCATTTGGGACAAAGCCCCCTGATGTATTTTGGAGCTTGTTTGTTAAACAGACAGAAACAGACCCCTGGCATCGATCCAGTTGATGTTACATGATGAAGTGCGTCCCAAATGTCACCCTCTTCCCTATTGTATTCCCATGGTCCCTGGTCTAAAGTAGTGCCCTATACAGGGAACAGGGTGCCATTTGTGATGCAGTTTCAGCAAGATTGTACTGTCTTTTTATTTACGTTTCATTTTCTTGACTAGCAAATGTTTTTTGTCAGTGGTCTCTAATTTAAGAATACTTTTTCTGTAATTGATTAGTTTTTAATAATGCTTGGTATTACCATACACAGTAGATGTTGGTCGTCAGGTTAATAATAGCTTGCAGGTACAGAATGCCCCTGACGTACTTACCGAGACGTAGCTGTACATATTTGCATTTATTTTGTAACAGAATATTTACAGTCAGGTCCAAAATGATTGGGACCCTTGATAAAGATCAGCAAAAAAAGACTGTATAAAATAAGTAATAGAAATACTGAGCTGTATTATTACTATTTTATATGCTAAAAAAAAAATAATGGGGAAATGTTATTATTTTATACAAATACAATTGCTCAGAGAAAATATGTTATTTAACGAGTAATAAAAAAAAAATTCTAAAAAAGATAGGGTTAAAATGATTGGCCCCCTGTTTTCAATAGTCCAGCACCCTCCACTTGCGAGGATAACGACACTGAGCCTTTTTCTAGAATGTTTTATGAGATTGTAGAACACGTTGGGAGGGATCTTCGACCATTACTCCATACAGAATCTTTTCAGATCGTTGATATCCTTCGTCTGTGTCATGCCCTGGCTCTGGGGACTCTAGTATGTTGAGCCAGGGTGTGAGTTTTCATTTGTGTTTGTTCTGGTTTTGTATATCTATGTTGGCCAGGGTGGCTCCCAATCAGAGACGGCTGTAGCTCGTTGTCTCTGATTGGGAGTCATACTTAGGTAGCCGTTTAGGCATTCATTTGGTGTGATTTCTTGTTCCGTGTTGGTTTGTGAATGTAACCAGGGACGTCACGTTTTCGTTTGTTGTTTGTTCGTGTGATCATCAATTAATAAATATGTTCGCATTCCACGCTGCGCCTTGGTCCTCCTCTGTTCCCGACGGTCGTGACAGTCTGCTCTAATAGACTGCCCTCTTCGATTCAAAACCACAGGTCCGGAGACTGAGAAGGCCCCACAGGTCCGGAGACTGAGAAGGCCCCACAGGTCCGGAGACTGAGAAGGCCCCACAGGTCCGGAGACTGAGAAGGCCCCACAGGTCCGGAGACTGAGAAGGCCCCACAGGTCCGGAGACTGAGAAGGCCCCACAGGTCCGGAGACTGAGAAGGCCCCACAGGTCCGGAGACTGAGAAGGCCCCACAGGTCCGGAGACTGAGAAGGCCCCACAGGTCCGGAGACTGAGAAGGCCCATTGCAAAATGTTGATTTTGTTGTCAATTAACCATTTCTTTGTGGAGTTTGATTAGTGCTTGGGGTTATCGTCTTATTGGAAGATCGACTTGTGTCAGTCAGCCTCCTGGCAGAGGCAACCAGGATTTTGGCTAAAATGTCGTTGACCTTAACAAGGGCCCCAGAACCAGTGGGAGCAAAATAGACCCATAACATCAGAGATCCACCACCATATAAAAGTATGAGGTACTTTTTTTCCTTCCGTTTTTTCAATGCCAAATCCACCTCTGGTGTGCGTGGCCAAAGAACTCTATTTTCATGTCATCTGACCACAGCACCGGTTCAAATCCAAGTGCCAATGCCGTTTAACATCGCCTGGAGTTTGATAAGGTCAGATGACATGAAAATAGAGCTCTTTGACCACCAGTGGTGGGTTTGGCGTCGGAAAACGGAAGCAGAAAAGTGCCTCATACCTACGGTAAAGTATTGTAGGAGAAAAGAATGTCAGGAATGTGCACTTGGTGTCAACATAACTCATATCTACTGTATCTCTACTGTAGGCCTATTTATCTGTTTTAGAGGCTATTCCTGTACTTTGTGATAGAGACAGGGAGTGAACAGGGGAGAGGAGACGAGAGGAGAGGGGATAGATCTGTGTGATAGAGAGAGGGAATGAACAGAACAGAGATAGATGGATAAACAGAAAAGGGTTTGTCTAAACCCCCAGGCTGTTGTTTCTTCCTTATATAGAGAAGGAGAGGAGACAGCCATCTCTGCTTAGATTCCCTACATAGTGGGCATTCCTAAAGCAGGGAGGGAGATATTGGATCCTCGGTAAACGAATAATCGCCCAGGGCTGAAAAAATTGAAGTGCACTGCGTTGCTCCTTGCATGGAGAAACATACAGTAGCTCACAATACGTGATTCCCTAATCTCATTTCACTCTCATGTTGATAAGACCAAGGAGCTTGATGGTGGACTATAGGAGAAAGACTGGAGACGTCGACAGGGCTGTAGTAGAGCGAGTTGAGAGCTTCGAGTTCCTTGGCATCCACATCACTAAGGACTTAACATAGTCTACAAACACCCGCACAGCCCCCTTAAGGAGGCTGAAAAGATTTGGCATGGGGCCCTCAGATCCTCAAAAAGTTCTACAGCTGCACCATCGAGAGCATCTTGACTGGCTGCATCACCGCTTGGAATGGCGACTGCACCGCCCTCGATCTCATGGTGCTACAGAGGGTGGTGCAGACAGCCCAGTACATCACTGGGGCCAAGCTTCCTGCCATCCAGGACCTCTATATCAGGCGGTGTCAGAGGAAGGCCCGAAAAATTGGCAAAGACTCCAGCCACCGAAGACATAGACTGTTCACTCTGCTACCGTCCGGCAAACGGTACCGGAACATCGACTGTCAGACCAACAGGCTCCGAGACAGCATCCACTCCAAAGCCATAAGACTGCTAATTAGTTACTGAATGGTTACCTGGACTATCTGCATATCTTGCACTGACTCTATGCAAACTCACAAGACTATATATACACACTATACACATTGATCTGGTACTGGTACTCCCTGTATATAGCTCCACATTGATCTGGTACTGGTACTCCCTGTATATAGCTCCACATTGATCTGGTTCTGGTACTCCCTGTATATAGCTCCACATTGATCTGGTACTGGTACTCCCTGTATATAGCTGCACATTGATCTGGTACTGGTACTCCCTGTATATAGCTCCATATTGATCTGGTACTGGTACTCCCTGTATATAGCTCCACATTGATCTGGTACTGGTACTCCCTGTATATAGCTCCACATTGATCTGGTACTCCCTGTATATAGCTCCACATTGATCTGGTACTGGTACTCCCTGTATATAGCTCCACATTGATCTGGTACTCCCTGTATATAGCTCCACATTGATCTGGTTCTGGTACTCCCTGTATATAGCTCCACATTGATCTGGTACTGGTACTCCCTGTATATAGCTCCACATTGATCTGGTACTGGTACTCCCTGTATATAGCTCCACATTGATCTGGTACTTCCTGTATATAGCTCCACATTGATCTGGTACTTCCTGTATATACAGTGGGGAAAAAAAGTATTTAGTCAGCCACCAATTGTGCAAGTTCTCCCACTTAAAAAGATGAGAGAGGCCTGTAATTTTCATCATAGGTACATGTCAACTATGACAGACAAAAAGAGAAAAGTTTTCCAGAAAATCACATTGTAGGATTTTTAATGAATTTATTTGCAAATTATGGTGGAAAATAAGTATTTGGTCATTAACAAAAGTTTCTCAATACTTTGTTATATACCCCTTGTTGGCAATGACACAGGTCAAACGTTTTCTGTAAGTCTTCACAAGGTTTTCACACACTGTTGCTGGTATTTTGGCCCATTCCTCCATGCAGATCTCCTCTAGAGCAGTGATGTTTTGGGGCTGTCGCTGGGCAACACGGACTTTCAACTCCCTCCAAAGATTTTCTATGGGGTTGAGATCTGGAGACTGGCTAGGCCACTCCAGGACCTTGAAATGCATCTTACGAAGCCACTCCTTCGTTGCCCGGGAGGTGTGTTTGGGATCATTGTCATGCTAAAAGACCCAGCCATGTTTCATCTTCAATGCCCTTGCTGATGGAAGGAGGTTTTCACTCAAAATCTCACGATACATGGCCCCATTCATTCTTTCCTTTACACGGATCAGTCGTCCTGGTCCCTTTGCAGAAAAACAGCCCCAAAGCATGAAGTTTCCACCCCCATGCTTCACAGTAGGTATGGTGTTCTTTGGATGCAACTCAGCATTCTTTGTCCTCCAAACACGATGAGTTGAGTTTTTACCAAAAAGTTATATTTTGGTTTCATCTGACCATATGACATTCTCCCAATCCTCTTCTGGATCATCCAAATGCACTCTAGCAAACTTCAGACGGGCCTGGACATGTACTGGCTTAAGCAGGGGGACACGTCTGGCAATGCAGGATTTGAGTCCCTGGCGGAGTAGTGTGTTACTGATGGTAGGCTTTGTTACTTTGGTCCCAGCTCTCTGCAGGTCATTCACTAGGTCCCCCCGTGTGGTTCTGGGATTTTTGCTCACCGTTCTTGTGATCATTTTGACCCCACAGGGGTGAGATCTTGCGTGGAGCCCCAGATCGAGGGAGATTATCAGTGGTCTTGTATGTCTTCCATTTCCTAATAATTGCTCCCACAGTTGATTTCTTCAAACCAAGCTGCTTACCTATTGCAGATTCAGTCTTCCCAGCCTGGTGCAGGTCTACAATTTTGTTTCTGGTGTCCTTTGACAGCTCTTTGGTCTTGACCATAGTGGAGTTTGGAGTGTGACTGTTTGAGGTTGTGGACAGGTGTCTTTTATACTGATAACACGTTCAAACAGGTGCCATTAATACAGGTAACGAGTGGAGGACAGAGGAGCCTCTTAAAGAAGAAGTTACAGGTCTGTGAGAGCCAGAAATCTTGCTTGTTTGTAGGTGACCAAATACTTATTTTCCACCATAATTTGCAAATAAATTCATTTAAAATCCTACAATGTGATTTTCTGGAATTTTTTTCTCTCAATTTGTCTGTCATAGTTGACGTGTACCTATGATGAAAATGACAGGCCTCTCTCATCTTTTTAAGTGGGAGAACTTGCACAATTGGTGGCTGACTAAATACTTTTTTTCCCCACTGTAGCTCCATTCTTGTGTATTTTGTTCTTCTTGTGTTACTATTTTATGTTTTTACTCTGCATCGCTGGGAAGGGCACGTAACGTCTAGTAAAGTCTACACCCGTTGAATTCGGCGCATGTGACAAATTTGACATCATTTGATATCTGATAGAAATACATTTTGCCCTGTTCTTTTTATTTGTTGGCATGAAATAGATTTCCAGTGTTTGTCTGTGTGTTGCCCTCGAGGACCGTTGATGTTGGTGATAAATGCAACAATCACAGCTGACTGGCTGAGGGGGAGGGATCAGTGGGGAACAGGGGAGAAGGAGGTCTGGGCTCATAGAGGAAAGAGGGAGGAGGGGAAGGGAGGGGAGAGGAATAGAGGAGGTGGGGGGAGGAGATGAGAGGAGGTCTGGAGGAGGGGAGATGGGAGGAGGAGGAGGACGGGCACACCTCAGAGACACGTCGTAGGCCAGCGTTCCCCAGATATGTACATGAAGGCAGGGTAAAGTGAACGTGTGTGTGTGAGAGTGTGCGTGTGTGTGTGTGTGATATGTGGGTATGCGTGTGTGTTGTGTGTGCATGTATATAGTGTATGTGAATGTGTGTGTGTTTTGTGAGTGAGTGAGTGAGTGAGTGAGTGAGTGAGTGAGTGAGTGAGTGAGTGAGTGAGTGAGTGAGTGAGTGAGTGAGTGAATGAGTGAGTGTATAGTGTGTATATATAGTCTTGTGAGTTTGCATAGAGTCAGTGCAAGATATGCAGATAGTCCAGGTAACCATTCAGTAACTAATTAGCAGTTTTATGGCTTGGGAGTGGATGCTGTCTCGGAGCCTGTTGGTCTGACAGCCGATGTAATTTAAATTGATTTTTATTTGGATTTCATGTAATGGACATACACAAAATAGTCAAAATTGGTGAAGTGAAATGAAAAAAATAACTTGTTTCAAAAAAGTTCAAAAAAATTTATAACGGAAAGGTGGTGTGTGCATATGTATTCACCCCCTTTGCTATGAAGCCCCTAAATAAGATGCAACCAATTACCTTCACAAGTCACATAATTAGTTAAATAAAGTCCACCTGTGTGTAATCTAAGTGTCACATGATCTCAGTATATATACACCTGTTCTGAAAGGCCCCAGAGTCTGCAACACCACTAAGCAAGGGGCACCTAGTCAAAGCCCAGACCTCAATCCAATTGAGAATCTGTGGTATGACTTAAAGATTGCTGTACACCAGCGGAACCCATCCAACTTGAAGGAGCTGGAGCAGTTTTGCCTTGAAGAATGGGCAAAAATCCCAGTGGCTAGATGTGCCAAGCTTCTAGAGACATACCCCAAGAGACTTGCAGCTGTAATTGCTGCAAAAGTTGGCTCTACAAAGTATTGACTTTGTGGGGGTGGTGAATAGTTATGCACGCTCAAGTTTTCTTTTTTTTTGGTCTTATTTCTTGTTTGTTTCACAATAAAAAATATTATGCTTCTTCAAAGTGGTAGGCATGTTGTTTAAATCAAATGATACAAACCCCCCAAAAATCAATTTTAATTCCAGGTTGTAAGGCAACAAAATAGGAAAAATGCCAAGTGGGGTGAATACTTTCACAAGCCACTGTATGGCAACTGCTCGGCCTCCGACCACAAGGCGCTACAGAGGGTAGTGCGTACGGCCCAGTACATCACTGGGGCCAAGCTTCCTGCCATCCAGGACCTCTATACCAGGCGGTGTCAGAGGAAGGCCCTAAAAATGGTCAAAGACTCCAGTCACCCAAGTCATAGACTGTTCTCTCTGCTACCGCACGGCAAGCGGTACCGGAGCGCCAAGTCTAGGTCCAAGAGGCTTCTAAACAGCTTCTACCCCCAAGCCATAAGACTCCTGAACATCTAATCAAATGGCTACCCAGACTATTTGCATTGCCCCCTCAATTACCTGGACTAACCGGTGCCCCCGCACATTGACTCTGTACCGGTATCCCCTGTATATAGCCTCGCTATTGTTATTTTTACTGCTGCTCTTTAATTATTTGTTACTTTTATTTAGTATTATTTGATATTATATTTTTTTTTGTGATTTTTTTTTTGGTAATCTTTCTTAAAACTGCATTGTTGGTTAAGGGCTTGTAAGTAAGCATTTCACTGTAAGGTCTACACCTGTTGTATTCGGCGCATGTGACAAATAACATTTGATTTGATTGAGACGAGGCTGGATAATAACTAGCATGTTGTCATGAGACGAGGCTGGATAATAACTAGCATGTTGTCATGAGACGAGGCTGGATAATAACTAGCATGTTGTCATGAGACGAGGCTGGATAATAACTAGCATGTTGTCATGAGACGAGGCTGGATAATAACTAGCATGTTGTCATGAGTTGAGGCTGGATAATAACTAGCATGTTGTCATGAGACGAGGCTGGATAATAACTAGCATGTTGTCATGAGACGAGGCTGGATAATAACTAGCATGTTGTCATGAGATGAGGCTGGATAATAACTAGCATGTTGTCATGAGACGAGGCTGGATGATAACTAGCATGTTGTCATGAGACGAGGCTGGATAATAACTAGCATGTTGTCATGAGACAAGGCTGGATAATAACTAGCATGTTGTCATGAGACGAGGCTGGATAATAACTAGCATGTTGTCATGAGACGAGGCTGGATAATAACTAGCATGTTGTCATGAGACGAGGCTGGATAATAACTAGCATGTTGTCATGAGACGAGGCTGGATAATAACTAGCATGTTGTCATGAGACGAGGCTGGATAATAACTAGCATGTTGTCATGAGACGAGGCTGGATAATAACTAGCATGTTGTCATGAGACGAGGCTGGATGATAACTAGCATGTTGTCATGAGACGAGGCTGGATAATAACTAGCATGTTGTCATGAGACAAGGCTGGATAATAACTAGCATGTTGTCATGAGACGAGGCTGGATAATAACTAGCATGTTGTCATGAGACGAGGCTGGATAATAACTAGCATGTTGTCATGAGACGAGGCTGGATAATAACTAGCATGTTGTCATGAGACGAGGCTGGATAATAACTAGCATGTTGTCATGAGACGAGGCTGGATAATAACTAGCATGTTGTCCTGAGACGAGGCTGGATAATAACTAGCATGTTGTCATGGTTGTTTTGGTCTGGGATAATTTCTTTGATGTACAGTAAGGTCACCATGGACCTGGGGTATTCCCTCAGTATGGCCCTGGAATTGGATAGTTTATTCCCTGACCTCTGCCCCTGTTCCTTCCCTGGAGAGACTGGCCCCTGCCCTGGCTCTGGCTTCCCTCAGGCATAACCCTTTCGGCCCATTAGTAACTAGTTTAGAAAATCTACCCTAACGTGCATTTTATTCACCTGAAACATGCATTTCACTTTTCTCTTACGGACCGATATGCTTTTTAAAAAAAAGGCTTCACTCCTTGGTACGTTATAAATACACTCTAAAGCCCTGGCAGAGAGAGTAAAGGCCAAGGTGATTTGAGGGAAATTTATTTTTCATGGTCTTCTCTACCTTTAGAGCCGGTAAACACTCAGAGACCATCAACCTGTCTGCCTGCCTGCCTGCCTGCCTGCCTGCCTGCCTGCCTGCCTGCCTGCCTGCCTGCCTGTCTGTCTGCCTGCCTGCCTGTCTGTCTGTCTGTCTGTCTGTCTGTCTGTCTGTATAACTATTCCTCATCCAAACCAGAGGAAATGGACCAACAAGTATAGTGTAACTACTCCTCTGCTGCATTAGGAGGAGAGAAGGACATGTATTTTAGGCCGTTTAAACCAATAGACAGTAGCAACACAGTAAACTGAGAGCAGACCACCTCAGGGCCCTGTGCCTGAGAGCAGACCACCTCAGGGCCCTGTGCCTGAGAGCAGACCACCTCAGGGCCCTGTGCCTGAGAGCAGACCACCTCAGGGCCCTGTGCCTGAGAGCAGACCACCTCAGGGCCCTGTGCCTGAGAGCAGACCACCTCAGGGCCCTGTGCTCTACCTCTGTTTTCAGTATGCAACTGTTCATCTCCTGGACAATTCTCATGATACAAAAATATACACTACCGGTCAAAAGTTTTAGAACACCTACTCATTCAAGGGTGGCTATTTCAAGAATATCAAATATAAAATATATTTTGATTTGTTTAACGCTTTTTTTGGTTCCATATGTGTTATTTCATAGTTTTGATGTCTTCACTATTTTTCTACAATGTAGAAAATAGTAAAAATAAAGAAAAACCCTTGAATGAGTAGCTGTTCTAAAACTTTTGACCGGTAGAGTATTTATATTTATATATTTATATTTATATATACAGTGCCCTCCACAATTATTGGCACCCCTGGTTAAGATGTGGTCGAGGACTTCCAACAATTCTCCTTTTTTTTTTAAACAACATAGAACCCAAATGCAAAAAAAGAGAAAAATCCAACCTTTTATTTAAGTACATTACTTTGGTGTAAAAAAAAATAAATCACACATTTAGAAAAAAAATAATTTGAAATCATGTGTCCCACAATTATTGGCACCCCTGATGTTAATACTTTGTACAACCCCCTTTTGCCAACAAGACAGCACTTAATCTCCTCCTATAACATTTCACAAGATTGGAGAACACAGAGAGAGGGATCTTTGACCATTCTTCTTTGCACAATCTTTCTAGATCATCCAGTGTCCTGGGTCCTCTCTTATGCACTCTCCTCTTTAGCTCGCCCCACAGGTTTTTGATTGGGTTGAGGTCTGGGGACTGAGATGGCCATGGGAGGACCTTGAGTTTGTGACTGCTGAACCATTTTTGTGTAGATTTTGCCACATGTTTTGGATCATTATCCTGCTGAAAGACCCAATGACGACCCATCTTCAGCTTTCTGGCAGAGGCCATCAGGTTTTTATTTAAAATGTCCTGGTAGTTCAAAGCGTTCATAATGCCATGCACCCTAACAAGGTTCCCAGGGCCTTTGGAAGAGAAACAGGCCCACAGCATCACAGATCCTCCACCATACTTCACGGTGGGCATGAGGTGCTTTTCGGCATACTCATCTTTTGTTTTACGCCAGACCTACTTAGAGTGTTTGTTGCCAAAAAGCTCAATCTTAGTCTCATCTGACCAAAGCACACGATCCCAGTTGAAGTCCCAGTGCCGCTTAGCAAACTCCAGACGTTTACGTTTGTGAGTGTTAGTGAGAAAAGGCTTTTTCCTTGCATGCCTCCCAAACAGCTTGTTGGCATGTAGAGAGCGTCTGATGGTTGTTTTGGAGACTTTGTGACCCCAAGATGCCACTCTTTGATGCAATTCTGTGACAGTGAGCTTAGGACTTTTTTTTACTTTAGTGACTTTTTTTACTACTCACTGTGCGTTGTGGCAAGATAAACTTGGGACCTCTTCCAGCCTTGTTTGTCACTGTTCCAGTTGTTTTAAACTTCTTAATGATTCCTCTGACTGTAGATACGGGCAAGTTAAGGCGAGTGGCTATTTTCTTGTAGCCATTGCCTGACTTATGAAGGTCGACACAAATCTGCCTTACTTGAATGGTGTGTTCTCTTGTCTTTGCCATGTTGACAAATGGGTAAGAGAATTAGGCCTCTGTGTCACGTCATATTTATACCCCAGGGAAACAGGAAGTCATGAATTACTAATTAAAAGTTCCTAGATACCCTGACCAACTTTAGCAACTACAGAAAAATCTATTAAAAAAAAAATCTATTAAAATTTTCAGCGGAATTGTTAGGGGTGCCAATAATTGTGGGACACATGATTTCAAGTTTTTTTTTTTCCAAATGTGTGATTTATTTTTACCACCAAAGTAATGTACTTAAATAAAAGGTTGGATTTTTCTATTTTTTTGCATTTGGGTTCTATGTTGTTAAAAAAAAAATGAGAATTTTTGGAAGTCCTCGACCACATCTTAAACAGGGGTGCCAATAATAGTGGAGGGCACTGTATATTAAAAAAGAAAGAAAGGAGATGCCAGTTGGAGTCCGTCTCATCCTACTCAGAAATATAAAGACATTTTCAACGACTAAATTACATTTCTTTGACAGATTAGGCCTCTTTGAAGTTGTGGTAATGGGCCTGGCCTATTGTGCTTGAATTGTCTGATCACGTAAGTTTGATTAGGACTGGCTCCCATTTCGGAGTGTTAAATGGTTTAGATAATACGGCTATTTGTCTCTTTGCTGCTGGCTGGAACATGGTTTAACCTAAATGATCTTGATGGATTTTGAATGAAATGTAAATTGCAGCCATTTATTTGAATATGAAGAAATGCCTTGGCTTTATAGAGGATAGTCTTTTTTTAAGGGTTCATTTCCTTTCTCAGTAGTGGGTTTTCTAACAGTGTATTTAGTTAAGTCAGGGTATTTCTCAGTAGTGGGTATTCTAACAGTGTATTTAGTTAAGTCAGGGTATGGTATAGGTACAGTGGGGAAAACAAGTATTTAGTCAGCCACCAATTGTGCAAGTTCTCCCACTTAAAAAGATGAGAGAGGCCTGTAATTTTCATCATAGGTACACGTCAACTATGACAGACAAATTGAGATTTTTTTTCTCCAGAAAATCACATTGTAGGATTTATAATGAATTTATTTGCAAATTATGGTGGAAAATAAGTATTTGGTCACCTACAAACAAGCAAGATTTCTGGCTCTCACAGACCTGTAACGTCTTCTTTAAGAGGCTCCTCTGTCCTCCACTCCTTACCTGTATTAATGGCACCTGTTTGAACTTGTTATCAGTATAAAAGACACCTGTCCACAACCTCAAACAGTCACACTCCAAACTCCACTATGGCCAAGACCAAAGAGCTGTCAAAGGACACCAGAAACAAAATTGTAGACCTGCACCAGGCTGGGAAGACTGAATCTGCAATAGGTAAGCAGCTTGGTTTGAAGAAATCAACTGTGGGAGCAATTATTAGGAAATGGAAGACATACAAGACCACTGATAATCTCCCTCGATCTGGGGCTCCACGCAAGATCTCACCCCGTGGGGTCAAAATGATCACAAGAACGGTGAGCAAAAATCCCAGAACCACACGGGGGGACCTAGTGAATGACCTGCAGAGAGCTGGGACCAAAGTAACAAAGCCTACCATCAGTAACACACTATGCCGCCAGGGACTCAAATCCTGCAGTGCCAGACGTGTCCCCCTGCTTAAGCCAGTACATGTCCAGGCCCATCTGAAGTTTGCTAGAGTGCATTTGGATGATCCAGAAGAGGATTGGGATAATGTCATATGGTCAGATGAAACCAAAATATAACTTTTTGGTAAAAACTCAACTCGTCATGTTTGGAGGACAAAGAATGCTGAGTTTGCATCCAAAGAACACCATACCTACTGTGAAGCATGGGGGTGGAAACATCATGCTTTGGGGCTGTTTTTCTGCAAAGGGACCAGGACGACTGATCCGTGTAAAGGAAAGAATGAATGGGGCAATGTATCGTGAGATTTTGAGTGAAAACCTCCTTCCATCAGCAAGGGCATTGAAGATGAAACGTGGCTGGGTCTTTCAGCATGACAATGATCCCAAACACACCACCCGGGCAACGAAGGAGTGGCTTCGTAAGAAGCATTTCAAGGTCCTGGAGTGGCCTAGCCAGTCTCCAGATCTCAACCCCATAGAAAATCTTTGGAGGGAGTTGAAAGTCCGTGTTGCCCAGCAACAGCCCCAAAACATCACTGCTCTAGAGGAGATCTGCATGGAGGAATGGCCCAAAATACCAGCAACAGTGTGTGAAAACCTTGTGAAGACTTACAGAAAACGTTTGACCTGTGTCATTGCCAACAAAGGGTATATAACAAAGTATTGAGAAACTTTTGTTATTGACCAAATACTTATTTTCAACCTTAATTTGCAAATAAATTCATTAAAAATCCTACAATGTAATTTTCTGGATTTTTTTTCTCATTTGTCTGTCATAGTTGACGTGTACCTATGATGAAAATTACAGGCCTCTCTAATCTTTTTAAGTGGGAGAACTTGCACAATTGGTGGCTGACCAAATACTTTTTTCCCCCACTGTATAACGATTATTAAAATGATTACATAAAGAGAGTCGTCAAGCTGAAGAGGCTGAAGTTGTAGTCGTTGCGATGAATTCATCCTCGGCTGTGGATTTCTGCCCCGTGGCTTTAAGGCCATGAGGATATGTCATGCTGCTACTTCTGCCTTGGGTTGTGTCCCAAATGGCACCCTAGTCCCTATGGGGGGCTCTGTTCAAAAGTAGTGCACTACATAGGGAATAGGGTGCCATTTGAGATGCAGACTAGGAATCTTGGCCCTGGCTCTGGGTCACCTCTGGCAAGATGTGCTGTATTTCACCACCAGCAGACAGTTTGATACGTTACATTTTCAAAACTTGCTTATTTCCTTTTCTGATGGCTGATGGGGGGGGAAAATATCATTTTGAGGAAAGGTGTCATGGATGGATTCTATATTCACCGTTCTCTGCTCCGATCAGTCGCCATGAGAACTCGGTTCACCCATCGTCATCACAGCGTTAATCATGATCTGAGGTTATTCTTTAGCATTGGACCTCTGATATTTAGTGATGTTATGTTATTACATGGTCAATATATCATTATATATATTGCTGATTATGACTGACTTCCAAAAAACACTACAGGACAACTGTTTGTTGGATGTAACCACTTTATACAAATTAAAATGTCTGTCTTTTTATTTTCGCAATATGTTCTGTATTGGAATATTGTTGCATTGGAAGTCCCCTACTTTTAAAGATGCTTTGTCATTACATAGTAAATACAGAATGATCTTTGTTGATGATAATGATGAGCTGTTAGTTGGATGTAACCACTTTACACATATGTAAACTGGAATCGTATTTGCATCCTTTGGCAGTTTCCAAAATGACCTCACTGTCTGTTCTTCATTCTCAGCTGAATATGCAAATACGTCAAGTCATTATTTGTATGACCAGTAAAATAGTTAGCGATTGTATCCCAAACAGTACCCTATTCCCTATATAGTGCACTACTTTTGACCAGAGTCCTATGGGGCTCTATAAAGGGAATAGGGTGCTATTTGGGATGCAGGCCATAACTACTGTAAGGCACACAGATTGTGTGTGTGTGAAGAATTTGACTATCATAGACACACTATGCATTGAATTCAAACCTCTCAAATAATCTGAATTGCTGATCCTAGATAAAATAGTGGAAGACTGGGGGCAGTTGTCATTTTTTGTTTGTCTTTTATTGCTCAGAGACCACTTGAACTAGGCCAGTCAGTTTTGATATAAGAAACCTGTCTCCTAATCATTCATACATTTATAGGTCTGTAAAGACGGTCGGATTACAATATTGATTTTAATCCGAAAAGTCCAGACATTAAATGTGCCCCCTTGCCACAATAAAAATTATTCTAGTTTGAATTCTTGGACCTTAATGCTCAGGACAGTATAAAAATATACAGCCAACCCCCCCCCCCAAAAAAAAACAACAACAACAACAACACTTTCACTCCTAAAAAATAAACATTTGCCCATAAAATGAGCAAATAATGAAACCTTTCCAGCAGGAAGAGAACCTGAATAGGCGTTTCATCACTCTAACTTAGTTCTGTTTGGAGACATTCAAGGTGTTACAATTGTTTTGAGTCTCCCCTATAGTAGAACAATACTAAGACACTGTTCTGGGGGGGGTGAATGAGTCCATAGGATAAATTTGTTACGTTTGCTGTTAGAATTGGAAGTTCAGAGTTACTGTAGTGTGTGTGAGTATGCGCTTCTGTGTGTGTGTGTGTGTGTGTGTACAACAAAAAACTAAAACTAAAATGGAAAGAAAACAAATGAAAAAGCGTTGTTGTTGAGTCTCCTGCTCCCTGTAGTATACCCCCACAACACGGCAACGTGGGAAACTGACAACGTCAATTTATCACAGAACAAAAGGGTCCCTGAACAGGGAGGGAACACATCCCAGAGCCCTGGAGACACAAAGCTAGTCCACCCCCACCCTATCACCTGGATGATATTATATTATAATATCATATTTATTTATGAAGTTAGTTTCTACCCAGGATATAGGGCAAACAGCACCACAAATAGACTACCTCCAATCATCCCTTCTCTCCATTCAGGCAAAAGTATTTTAGTTCAATTGAAACTTTCTAGAATAGAAATGACATCTTCTGTGACAATTTCAAGAAAGATACGATGTTTTGGTAAAATATTTTTTTAATTGAAATTTTAACAGGTGTATAGGCTTTCTAAATCAGTTTGTGTTTATCTGACTGACTGTTTATCTGACTGACTGACTGTTTATCTGACTGACTGACTGACTGACTGTTTATCTGACTGACTGACTGACTGACTGACTGACTGACTGACTGACTGACTGTTTATCTGACTGACTGACTGACTGACTGACTGTTTATCTGACTGACTGACTGACTGTTTATCTGACTGACTGACTGACTGTTTATCTGACTGACTGACTGACTGTTTATCTGACTGACTGACTGACTGTTTATCTGACTGACTGACTGACTGTTTATCTGACTGACTGACTGACTGTTTATCTGACTGACTGACTGACTGTTTATCTGACTGACTGACTGACTGTTTATCTGACTAACTGACTGACTGACTGACTGACTGTTTATCGGATCTGACTGACTGACTGGCTGACTGACTGACTGACTGACTGACTGACTGACTGTTTATCGGATCTGACTGACTGACTGGCTGACTGACTGACTGACTGACTGGCTGACTGACTGACTGACTGACTGACTGACTGACTGGCTGACTGACTGACTGACTGACTGACTGACTGACTGTTTATCTGACTGACTGTTTATCTGACTGACTGACTGACTGACTGACTGGCTGACTGACTGACTGACTGACTGACTGACTGACTGACTGTTTATCTGACTGACTGACTGACTGACTGACTGTTTATCTGACTGACTGACTGACTGTTTATCTGACTGACTGACTGACTGTTTATCTGACTGACTGACTGACTGACTGACTGACTGACTGGCTGACTGACTGACTGACTGACTGACTGACTGGCTGACTGACTGACTGACTGACTGACTGACTGACTGTTTATCGGATCTGGCTGACTGACTGACTGACTGACTGACTGACTGACTGACTGACTGACTGTTTATCTGACTGACTGACTGACTGACTGACTGACTGACTGACTGTTTATCGGATCTGACTGACTGACTGGCTGACTGACTGACTGACTGACTGACTGACTGTTTATCGGATCTGACTGACTGACTGGCTGACTGACTGACTGACTGACTGACTGGCTGACTGACTGACTGACTGACTGACTGACTGACTGACTGACTGGCTGACTGGCTGACTGACTGACTGACTGACTGTTTATCTGACTGACTGACTGACTGACTGACTGACTGGCTGACTGACTGACTGACTGACTGACTGACTGACTGTTTATCTGACTGACTGACTGACTGACTGTTTATCTGACTGACTGACTGACTGACTGGCTGACTGACTGACTGACTGACTGACTGACTGGCCTGACTGACTGACTGACTGACTGACTGACTGACTGTTTATCTGACTGACTGACTGACTGACTGACTGACTGACTGACTGTTTATCTGACTGACTGTTTATCTGACTGACTGACTGACTGACTGACCTGTTATCTGACTGACTGACTGACTGTTTATCTGACTGACTGACTGACTGACTGTTTATCTGACTGACTGACTGACTGACTGTTTATCTGACTGACTGACTGACTGTTTATCTGACTGACTGACTGACTGACTGTTTATCTGACTGACTGACTGACTGACTGTTTATCTGACTGACTGACTGACTGTTTATCTGACTGACTGACTGACTGACTGTTTATCTGACTGACTGACTGACTGACTGTTTATCTGACTGACTGACTGACTGTTTATCTGACTGACTGACTGACTGACTGTTTATCTGACTGACTGACTGACTGACTGACTGACTGACTGACTGTTTATCTGACTGACTGACTGACTGACTGACTGACTGACTGACTGACTGACTGACTGACTGACTGACTGACTGACTGAATGGTTATCTGACTGACTGTTTATATGACTGTATGTCTGTCTGACTGTCTGTCTGTCAAGGTGTCTGACCCTGTGATCGGCCCCTCTGTGATCCTGTAGTGACTGTGACTGTCTGGCCTCTCTGCTCTCTCTCTGTGTTGAAGAATCTGGTAAGTCATATTCCTCTCCTCTCCTCTCTTCCCCTCCCCTCTCATCTTTTCTCTTCTCTTCTCTGGCAGAAGGTTCCCTTTATGACATAAGGCCTCCAGCGTCGACCGCCTAACGCTCCCCTCCTCTCTCCTCCCTTCCTCTCTCCTCCCCTCCTCTCTCCTCCCTTCCTGTCTCCTCCTCTCCTCTCTCCTCCCCTCCTCTCTCCCTCCATTCCCTTCCTCTCGGATGTTGCATCCTCGATTTCGCTCAATTAGAGTGTAATCATTGAGGAATGGCTACAACTCATAGAGGAGTAGTCATAATATTAGGTACAAAGATGACACCATGAATACCAGCATCAGCCCAGTCAGAGCCGCGGTGTCGCCAACATCTATAAGGAGTTATGGGTTGTGTCTCAAACGGCACCCTATTCCCTATATAGTGCACTACCATATATCTCTGGTCAAAAGTAGTGCACTAAATAGGGAATAGGTTTTGGGACGCAGCACTGGATGGTTTGGGACGCAGCCCTGGATGTGCAAATTGATAGACTTGCTTTATCTTATTAGAGATGTTTTAGTATTGTAATATGTCTAGCAGATTTTAGAGATGGTGACTTAGGAGACGTGGATGCATTCTGGGTAATTGTTTCTGAATAAGGAGAGATAAGGCTGTAGGAAACAGCAGGCATACACATGCTGTCATAATAACATCAAAATATATAATGGATAGGTTCTGTAGATATACAATTCATATTAATTAAAGTGGCAGTCACATGATGTTATTTTTTTATTATTATAGGTTTTTTTTGTCTTAATATTTTTTAAAACATTTTTTAGGGGGTAGATCAGCTTTAATATTGCAGATAGATTGTAACTTCCATCAATGTAATTGTCTGCATCACTTCCAATCCCACATATGTTTTTTTTCTCTCGCATATATATATATATATATATATATATATATATATATACAGTGGAGAGAACAAGTATTTGATACACTGCCGATTTTGCAGGTTTTCCTATTTACAAAGCATGTAGAGGTCTGTAATTTTTATCATAGGTACACTTCAACTGTGAGAGACGGAATCTAAAACAAAAATCCAGAAAATCACATTGTATGATTTTTAAGCAATTCATTTGCATTTTATTGCATGACATAAGTATTTGATACATCAGAAAAGCAGAACTTCATATTTGCTACAGAAACCTTTGTTTGCAATTACAGAGATCATACGTTTCCTGTAGGTCTTGACCAGGTTTGCACACACTGCAGCAGGGATTTTGGCCCACTCCTCCATATAGACCTTCTCCAGATCCTTCAGGTTTCGGGGCTGTTGCTGGGCAATACGGACTTTCAGCTCCCTCCAAAGATTTTATATTGGGTTCAGGTCTGGAGACTGGCTAGGCCACTCCAGGACATTGAGATGCTTCTTACGGAGCCACTCCTTAGTTGCCCTGGCTGTGTGTTTCGGGTCGTTGTCATGCTGGAAGACCCAGCCACGACCCATCTTCAATGCTCTTACTGAGGGAAGGAGGTTGTTGGCCAAGATCTCGCGATACATGGCCCCATCCATCCTCCCCTCAATACGGTGCAGTTGTCCTGTCCCCTTTGCAGAAAAGCATCCCCAAAGAATGATGTTTCCACCTCAATGCTTCACGGTTGGGATGGTGTTCTTGAGGTTGTACTCATCCTTCTTCTTCCTCCAAACACGGCGAGTGGAGTTTAGACCAAAAAGCTCTATTTTTGTCTCATCAGACCACATGACCTTCTCCCATTCCTCCTCTGGATCATCCAGATGGTCATTGGCAAACTTCAGACGGGCCTGGACATGTGCTGGCTTGAGCAGGGGGACCTTGCGTGCGCTGCAGGATTTTAATCCATGACGGCGTAGTGTGTTACTAATGGTTTTCTTTGAGACTGTGGTCCCAGCTCTCTTAAGGTCATTGACCAGGTCCTGCCGTGTAGTTCTGGGCTGATCCCTCACCTTCCTCATGATCATTGATGCCCCACGAGGTGAGATCTTGCATGGAGCCCCAGACCGAGGGTGATTGACCGTCATCTTGAACTTCTTCAATTTTCTAATAATTGCGCCAACAGTTGTTGCCTTCTCACCAAGCTGCTTGCCTATTGTCCTGTAGCCCATCCCAGCCTTGTGCAGGTCTACACTTTTATCCCTGATGTCCTTACACAGCTCTCTGGTCTTGACCATTGTGGAGAGGTTGGAGTCTGTTTGATTGAGTGTGTGGACAGGTGTCTTTTATACAGGTAACGAGTTCAAACAGGTGCAGTTAATACAGCTAATGAGTGGAGAACAGGAGGGCTTCTTAAAGAAAAACTAACAGGTCTGTGAGAGCCGGAATTCTTACTGGTTGGTAGGTGATCAAATACTTATGTCATGCAATAAAATGCAAATTAATTACTTAAAAATCATACAATGTGATTTTCTGGATTTTTGTTTTAGATTCCGTCTCTCACATTTGAAGTGTACCTATGATAAAAATTACAGACCTCTACATGCTTTGTAAGTAGGAAATCCTGCAAAATCGGCAGTGTATCAAATACTTGTTCTCCCCACTGTATATATGTAAGTGACTGAATTAATAAGGAGACGAGGCATCATATTGTGTTGGCTTTCTGCCGTGTTTGAGAAGTCAAAGCCCTTTGGATCAGTTATCTGTCCAGCTGCTATCTCTTGATTTCCTTGCTATTTTCTCCTCTCTGTTCTCGGCCCGTCTGCTCCTCCGCCCTCTTCTCCGAGCAGAGCAGGCAGGTCCGTTGCCCTAGCGACTCCAAGCAGAGCAGGCAGGCCCGTTGCCCTAGCGACTCCAAGCAGAGCAGGCAGGCCCGTTGCCCTAGCGACTCCAAGCAGAGCAGGCAGGTCCGTTGCCCTAGCGACTCCAGACAGACACAGCGTGTAACCATGCTGCTTCAGAGACAGTACTGTTAAAACTTTGCTTCAAACTTTGTTCATTTGTACAATGTCTCTCGTTCACATGCATTTGTAAATGTCCAAACTCACCACAAATTCCATTCGGTAGCTCCTACCAGCTCCTACCAGCTCCTACCAGCTCCTACCAGCTCCTACCAGCTCCTACCAGCTCCTACCTCTACATATGTATAACTTTATGAGCTGGATTGCCTGTTTTTGCAATTTGTTTATATTTGTTTGCGCTCGTTTATTTTTATTTTTTAGGGGGTAGATCAGCTTTAATATTGCAGATATATACACATACATACATATAAATACATATACATACATACATATATATATATATATATATATATATATATATATATATATATATATATATATATATATATATATATATATATATATCCTTTAAAAATATATATTTCCCTTTATTACTTTCCAACCCCACCACCCCTTCCCTAATTGGAGTAAACTAGTGAACAACAATGCTTAGGCCTCTACTTCCAGCTTATACATACTATATACATTTTATGGACACAGTCAATTTTACAATAATTATATTTTGTTTGTTTTTACTCATGAACTTCCTCTACCCTCAACCTCTCCGATCATTTTCATGATGTCCATCCGGTTTGCTTCTATATGCCATATCTTTCTAACTGTGCTCTTTCACAAAAGCTCTCAACCTATAACCTATATACTTATTATGGACACAGTATGCTTTACATTAGTTATCTTGTTGTTATTAATTGTTGTTAGTTGTTATTAGTCCCATCCTTCAACTCCATTCAACACCTCCCATCTATCTCTTAACACCATCCATATTGGATTTCTATTTGCCATATACAGTGGGGAAAAAAAGTATTTAGTCAGCCACCAATTGTGCAAGTTCTCCCACTTAAAAAGATGAGAGAGGCTAGTAATTTTCATCATAGGTACACGTCAGCTATGACAGACAAATTGAGAAACAAAATTCCAGAAAATCACATTGTAGGATTTTTAATGAATTTATATGCAAATTATGGTGGAAAATAAGTATTTGGTCACCTACAAACAAGCAAGATTTCTGGCTCTCACAGACCTGTAACTTCTTCTTTAAGAGGCTCCTCTGTCCTCCACTCGTTACCTGTATTAATGGCACCTGTTTGAACTTGTTATCAGTATAAAAGACACCTGTCCACAACCTCAAACAGTCACACTCCAAACTCCACTATGGCCAAGACCAAAGAGCTGTCAAAGGACACCAGAAACAAAATTGTAGACCTGCACCAGGCTGGGAAGACTGAATCTGCAATAGGTAAGCAGCTTGGTTTGAAGAAATCTACTGTGGGAGCAATTATTAGGAAATGGAAGACATACAAGACCACTGATAATCTCCCTCGATCTGGGGCTCCACGCAAGATCTCACCCCGTGGGGTCAAAATGATCACAAGAACGGTGAGCAAAAATCCCAGAACCACACGGGGGGACCTAGTGAATGACCTGCAGAGAGCTGGGACCAAAGTAACAAAGCCTACCATCAGTAACACACTACGCCGCCAGGGACTCAAATCCTGCAGTGCCAGACGTGTCCCCCTGCTTAAGCCAGTACATGTCCAGGCCCGTCTGAAGTTTGCTAGAGTGCATTTGGATGATCCAGAAGAGGATTGGGAGAATGTCATTTGGTCAGATGAAATCAAAATATAACTTTTTGGTAAAAACTCAACTCGTCATGTTTGGAGGACAAAGAATGCTGAGTTGCATCCAAAGAACACCATACCTAATGTGAAGCATGGGGGTGGAAACATCATGCTTTGGGGCTGTTTTTCTGCAAAGGGACCAGGACGACTGATCCGTGTAAAGGAAAGAATGAATGGGGCCATGTATCGTGAGATTTTGAGTGAAAACCTCCTTCCATCAGCAAGGGCATTGAAGATGAAACGTGGCTGGGTCTTTCAGCATGACAATGATCCCAAACACAACACCGCCCGGGCAACGAAGGAGTGGCTTCGTAAGAAGCATTTCAAGGTCCTGGAGTGGCCTAGCCAGTCTCCAGATCTCAACCCCATAGAAAATCTTTGGAGGGAGTTGAAAGTCCGTGTTGCCCAGCGACAGCCCCAAAACATCACTGCTCTAGAGGAGATCTGCATGGAGGAATGGGCCAAAATACCAGCAACAGTGTGTGAAAACCTTGTGAAGACTTACAGAAAACGTTTGACCTGTGTCATTGCCAACAAAGGGTATATAACAAAGTATTGAAAAACTTTTGTTATTGACCAAATACTTATTTTCCACCATAATTTGCAAATAAATTCATTAAAAATCCTACAATGTGATTTTCTGGAATTTTTTTTCTCATTTTGTCTGTCATAGTTGACGTGTACCTATGATGAAAAATACAGGCCTCTCTCATCTTTTTAAGTGGGAGAACTTGCACAATTGGTGGCTGACTAAATACTTTTTTTCCCCACTGTATTTTTCAACTGTACTGTGATGTTTCACAAAAGTTCTGAACCCTTCTATTCTCATTGTTTCTACAGATTGTAAATTGAAAATAAACATTTTTGCTAAAAGTATTATTATATTATTGATCGATTGACTATGACTTTTCAGATCACCCAGTAGTGCTATCTGCAGGGGTTAGCTCCAGGTAAATATTGCAATTCTTCAGCCATTCCTGGACCTGTGACCAAAAACAAGCTACAAATGGACAGTACCAAAACAAATGATCTAATGATTCTGTCTCTTCGCAGCAAAATCTGCAGAGCTGGGAAGATTGTATCCCCTTTATAAATAACATTCTATTGGTAGCAAGAATTTTATATAATCATTTAAATTGAACAATTCTAAGTTTTGAATCCGGTGTCGTTTTGCGTATCAGTTCATAAACACTATGCCATGGGATCGGTACGTCAAAAATCTCTCTTCAACTATTTTGCAATCTATATGGGACGGCTGTCAATCCTTTGGTCCTTAAATGAAACTGTTCAACTTTTTTATTTATCACAGTTTTCTTTAACCAATTATGTTCTTTAATGCAGGGCCAACAGACATGTTCCTTACCTTTTCCCCCTTCCACTTTCCTCTTCCATTTTTGCGGTAATGCTGCAATTATTTGGTTGTAATTTTGGGTAAAGCAGACATTTCCATATGTTTTTGTTAGCTGCATGTGCGACATAACTCCCCCAGTCCTACCGATGATATCATTTACGAAGATTATACTTTTTTTTTTTTATTTTTTTAAATAGGTTTTTTATCAATTAGTATATTTGAGTTTAACCACAATATTTGTTGCATTATTTGTTCTGTCGTTTCTGGAGGATTAAAATGAAATTGCAACCAACTTTCTATGGCTTGTTTTAAAAATAGTGATATTTGGGAGATGCTTTCCTTTTCAAATAACTGAAAGTGAGAGGTTGTAATCTGAATAAAGGGAAAAAGGCCATTCTTGAACATTGGGTGAGACAATCTTACTAATTTGCTAGAGAACCAGTTCGGATTTAAGTATAACTTTTGTATGACTGAAGCTTTTAGTGATAGGTCTAATGCTTTAATATTTAATAATTTCTGTCCTCCGAATTCATATTCATTATATAAATAGGCCCGTTTAATTTTGTCTGGCTTGCCGTTCCAAATAAAATGGAATATTTTTTTCTCATATAATTTAAAAAACTGTTCGCTAGGCGTAGGCAAGACCATAAGCAAATAGGTAAACTGGGATAATACTAAATAGTTAATCAGGGTGATTTTTCCACAAATTGACAGGTATTTTCCTTTCCATGGTAGTAAGATCTTATCTATTTTTGCTAACTTTCTATTAAAATGTATTGGAGTGAGATCATTTATTTCCTTTGGGATATGTATTCAGAGTATATCCACATCGCCATCAGACCATTTTATTGGTAAACTACAAGGTAATGTACAATTTTTATTTTTTAGTGATCCAATACGTAATATAGTAAATTGATCATAATTTGGTTGTAATCCAGAGAGGTTAGAAAATGTATCTAGATCCTCTATGAGGCTGTGGAGGGATTCAAGTTGTGGATTTAAAAGAAAACATGAATCATCAGTGTACAATGACACCTTTGTTTTTAAGCCCTGGATTTCTAATCCCCTGATATTATTGTTGGATCTGATTTTAATAGCTAACATCTCGATGGCCATAATAAAGAAATATGCCGGTAGTGGACAACCTTGTTTCACTCCTCTTGACAGTTTAAAACTTTCTGAGAAATAGCCATTATTTACTATTTTACACCTAGGGTTACTATACATGATTTTAACCCATTTTATAAGAGATTCTCCAAAATTGAAATGCTCCAGGCATTTATATATAAACCCCAGTCGTACTTTATCAAATGCCTTTTCGAAGTCTGCTATGAATAGTAGGCCTGGTTTCCCAGATTTTTCATAGTGTTCTATTGTTTCCAGTACTTGCCTTATATTATCTCCAATGTATCGTCCATGTAAACAACCTGTCTGATTAGAATGAATAATATCCGACAATACCTTTTTAATTCTATGCGCTATACATTTTGCTAGGATTTTTGCATCACAACACTGAAGTGTAAGGGGCCTCCAATTTTGTAAATGGACTGGATCTTTATATTTTCCACTTGTATCCTGTTTCAGTAATAATGAGATCAGACCTTCTTCTTGAGTGTCAGATAATCTACCATTTACATAGGAGTGGTTAAAACATGCTAATAACGGTCCTCTTAGTATATCAAAAAAGGTTTGGTATACCTCGACTGGTATTCCATCCAACCCTGGAGTTTTCCCAGACTTAAAGTCTTTAATTGCATCAAGAAGTTCCTCCTCTGTAATTTCACCTTCACATGAGTCTTTCTGTGTGGCTGTTAATTTGACATTATCAATAGAAAAAAAATCTCTACAATTAGCTTCAGTTAGAGGAGATGGAGGCGACTGAAAATAAAACATATGCTTAAAGTACTTTGTTTCTTCCTTCAAAATATCATTTGGTGAATTATTTTTATTTATTTATTTATTTTTATTTCACCTTTATTTAACCAGGTAGGCCAGTTGAGAACAAGTTCTCATTTACAACTGCGACCTGGCCAAGATAAAGCAAAGCAGTGCGATAAAAACAACAACACAGAGTTACATATGGGGTAAAACAAAACAAAGTCAAAAATACAACAGAAATACATATATATACAGTGTGTGCAAATGTAGCAAGTTATGGAGGTAAGGCAATAAATAGGCTATAGTGCAAAATAATTACAATTAGTATTAACACCGGAATGATAGATGTGCAAGAGATGATGTGCAAATAGAGATACTGGGGTACAAATTAGCAAAATAAATAACAATATAGGGATGAGGTATTTGTGCGGGCTAATTTCAGATGGGCTGTGTACAGGTGCAGTGATCGGTAAGGTGCTCTGACAACTGATGCTTAAAGTTAGTGAGGGAGATAAGAGTCTCCAATTATGGGTGACTCCGTCAATTGTAACCAGTTTCATAAAGTTATTTTTGGCAGCATTCCTATGTTGAAGATTAAAAAAGAATTTTGTGCATTTTTCCCCATATTCCATCCAGTTTGCTTTATTTTTATAATATATTACACTTGATCTTTCTTGAATAAGTTTCTCCATTTCTTTTTGTTTTTCCTCTAATTTATTCTGAGCCTCTATGTTACAGTTTTTATTGCCATCTATCTGTTCTGTTAGACTTTCTATTTCCTTTCTTAGTATAAACTCTTTTGACCTAAATTGCTTTTGTTTTCGAGATGAGTACTGAATTGCATGGCCTCTAAAGGCACATTTAAAGGTGTCCCATACAATAAGGGGATTCGCTGTACCTATGTTATGTCGGAAAAAATCAGTTATAAATTCCTCTGTCCTAGTTAAAAACAAGTGATCATCCAATAGGCTTTGATTACATTTCCAATATCCTCACCCACGTGGAAATTCAGTAAGAGTAATGTGTATGCCAATTATATGATGGTCCGACCACATTCTGTCCCCTATCAACACTTTTTAAACTTTTGGTGCCAACGAGAATGACATAAGAAAGAAGTCAAGACGACTAGCTTACATTTTACATTTAGCAGACGCTCTTATCCAGAGCGACTTACAGTTAGTGAATACATTTTTTTTTTTTTTTATACCTGGCCCCCCGTGGGAATCGAACCCACAACCCTGGCGTTGCAAACGCCATGCTCTATCAACTGAGCTACATCCTCCATGTATATCTCACTAGATCAGGATATTTAAGCCTCCATATATCTACTAGTTCTAATGTATCCATGACATTCACGATTTCCTTAAGAGCATGATGGTGATTGTTTGTAGTGTGATTTCCTTTACGGTCCATTGAGCTATTTAAAACGGTATTATAATCTCCCACCATAATAATAGAGTCTTGAATTTCTTGCAAGGTCGATCATTTATTATATATATTGTCAAAGAAGTATGGATCATCATTATTTGGTCCGTAAAGGTTAATGAGCCATATCTGTTTATGGTCCAATAACATATTTAAAATAATCCATCTACCTTGCGTATCTATTTGGACAATTTGCACATTCGGATCGAAATTACTGTTAATTAATATCATCACCCCTTTTGAGTTTCTTTGCCCATGGGAGAAGTATATTTGCCCCCCCCAGTCCTTTTTCCACACAACTTCATCTAGAATTGTTGAATGAGTTTCCTGTAAACAATAGATATTATATTCCTTCTCTTTGAGCCATGTAAATATTGTTCTTCTTTTGTTATTATCAGCTAAGCCATTACAATTATAACTGGCTATACTTATTTCACCACATACCATAATGAGATACAAGTTTCAAATCTATTTATCATTATATATGTTTGTAAATGTACCATTAAAAAGTACCATAGTGATTGAGTGTCCATATAGCTGTACCATGATATTTGCATTGCTACGGAGTAACCCTTCAATTGTTCTCCTCTAATTCCCCCGCTAAAGCCCCTCCCCATCCCAAGTTGAGCCGTCATCCCAGTGATCGGCATACCACCCCCGTCCCCCCGGATCCCCAGGGCCCCGAGAGGCCAGGACCCATCCATCGAAAACAGCACACAGTGCCACCCAAAAAAACAGAGGCAGGTCAACCGCCAAAAGCATTTCCAATGCTCTCACCTCAATATATAAATATATATAGCTATTTAAAAATATATATCTATTCAAATATCTTTCCATCATTATCAATTAATATGCGTAATATAATAATGTCGGCAGTTCATGCGTAGGATTTTAACCTATAACCCGGATTGCCATTGTATTACATTACATTTTTGACAAGCAATTATTATTTTAGCAAACACTTATTGTGGTTCATCCTATATTCTCCCTAACATCCTTACCCCTTGCAACAGATGTGGGATAAACACACACACACACACACACACACACACACACACACACACACACACACACACACACACACACACACACACACACACACACACACACACACACACACACACACACACACACATACTCTTATACACTCAACCCCTTTCCTCCACAATCAACCATAAAATCAGATGCTCAACGGTTGTTACATCCCAGAGCCCAACTCAAGAAAGGACCTGATTTACGAATGAATATACAGTTACAGCTGTTTGAGAAAGCATGCAAGATAGAGCAAAAATTGACAACAATGTGGGATTTGATTAATCTATTTAATCTATGTCAAGTCCTAGGTGATGGAGATCAGATCCACCCTCTTCACCTGAGACACAAACACTCTGGTCCCCCGTTGTAACCTTTTTCCCCAGCATCTCTGTGCAGTCAGACCTTTGATTATTTTGTGCCACCAGGGCCGAGTGTGACCCCCTCCTCACATCATGTTGGCTATATCTGTTTCTCAATCTTGAACCACTTGTTTCAGTTTTGATGAGAGTCAGAGCAAGGACAGGGAGACAGAGAACGAGAGAGACCCAAACTTAAGGAAAGCTTTGACTATGTACAGACTCAGTGAGCATAGCCTTGCTATTGAGAAAGGCCGCCGTAGGCAGACCTGGCTCTCAAGAGAAGACAGGCTATGTGCACACTGCCCACAAAATGATGTGGAAACTGAGCTGCACTTCCTATCCTCCTGCCAAATGTATGACCATATTAGAGACACATATATCCCTCAGATTACAGCGATCCACAAAGAATTTGAAAACAAACCCAATTTTGATAAACTCCCTTATCTACTGGGTGAAAAACCACAGTGTGCCATCACAGCTGCAAGATTTGTGTCCTGTTGCCACAAGAAAAGGGCAACCAGTGAAGAACAAACACCATTGTAAATACAACCCATATTTATGTTGATTTATTTTCCCATTTGTACTTTAACTATTTGCACATCGTTACAACACTGTATATATACATAATATGACATTTGAAATGTCTTTATTCTTTTGGAACTTCTGAGGGTAATGTTTATTGTTAATATTTATTGTTGATTTCACTTTTGTTTACTATCTACTTCACTTGCTTTGGCAACATTAACATACGTTTCCCATGGCAATAAAGCCCATAAATTGAAATGAGAGAGAGAGAGGAGAGAGAGAGAGAGAGAGAGAGATAGAGAGAGAGAGAGAGATAGAGAGATAAGAGAGAGAGAGAGATATGATAGAGAGCGAGCTAGAGAGCGACAGATTCATCGCTTCTCCCCTCTCGCGCTCCTCTCTCGATCTCTCCGCTCGCTTTCCCCCGCTCCTCTTTGCCCCTTTCCTCTCCCCTCTCTCTCTCTCCTCTCTCTCTTCTCCTCCACTCTTTTTTTCTTGTTCTTCTTTCTCCTTCTCCCCTTTTCTTTCTCCCAATCTTGTGTTTTTGCATGTTCTTTGCTTAATTTTTCTGGCCCTAATTGTTAGGGACCCAGATAGTCTTAGGGGTGTTTTTAGTCATGGCTTCTTTGGGAGACCGACACCACATCTCTAACAGCGGGAACACAGAACTGTCTATTTATTTTGCCCCTAACAACACGTGACCCCCTATTCATAATTACTTTTCAGTCTCTGTGATTGATCTGGCGTTACAATTCATCAACCCAGAACAAATCCTGTTCATAATGAAGGCCTGTTTACCTGTTTCCCCTGCAGGCTTGTAGTGTTTTACTACCAGACTGTCTCCTGCTTAAATCCCTATTTGAAGGTTCTGTAGGTGTACCAAGCGTCATTACGGCCTGGAGAACATACAGAGATAACCAGACGGTAATTTGGAGCTTTGAATTGAATCGGTACGCTCCGTACCTCAAGGTGGATAGATGTGTTTGTTTACAGATATAATGTGTGCGTCTCAAATGGCACCCTATTCCCTATGCAGTGCACTACTTTTGACCAGGGTCTATAGGGGCTCCGGTCAAAAGTAGTGCACTAAGTAGGGAATAAGGTTGTCATTTGTGACGCAGGCGTAGACACAGATAGAGTGAATTACAGTAACGGTGTGTTGCTCTGTGTGTTGTTGAATAGAAGACTTTCTCATTGTGTGTGGAGACAGATGGTTGAGGAGTAACGCGTGTGGTTAAGGGTTAGTTGGTATTTGATGAATTAGCAGCATTGAACAGTTGGCTGTAGCTGTGTTGTAGCGCTCCTCAACCAAGCTCTGCTTTTTATTATTTAATACACTTCTGCTTCTCTCAGGGACGGAAGGGAG
>LR778263.1:59808045-59841130 GCA_902810595.1 Coregonus sp. 'balchen'
GTAGCCATTTATTTAACCTTTCAGCAGTCTTATGGCTTGGGGTACAAGCTGTTCAGGAGTATTTTGGTCCCAGATGGTAGCAGAGAGAAAAGTCTATGACTTGGGTGGCTGGAGTCTTTAAAACATTTTTAGGATCTTCCTCTGACACCGCCTGGTATAGAGGCCCATGCCAAATCTTTTCAGCCTCCTGAGGGGGAAGATGTGTTGTCGTGCCCTCTTAACGACTGTGTTGGTGTGTGTTGGACCATGATAGGCCCATAGTGATGTGGACACCGAGGAACTTGAAGCTCTCGACTCGCTCCACTACAGCCCCGTCGATGTTAATGGGGGCGTGATCAGCTCCATCTTGTCGTCCGTGATCAGCTCCTTTGTCTTGTCCACGTTGAGGGAGAGGTTGTTATGCGTGTGCTTGTGTGTGTGTGTCCACACGCACGCTGTCTCTGTCTCTGTGTGTTATTCTACACACAATACTGTCGTCACAGGCAACTCCTCTCATGCTTTTAAGTTATTATCTTAAGACTATTGTGTATTTCAGGTAGGCTGTATAGAAAACGGAACCCAGGCTATTAAGACAGACCACTCTGAGAGCTGTGGCTAATTGGCGGTGGTGCATAAATCCTTATTCCTGCACGAAGCAGATCTAAAGCAGCCAAAACAAAAGGCATTATTTGCACCCCAGACAGACAGAGGGCCAGAGGCCAGTGTGCTGTAAAAGGGGGCACAGCTAGCGTCCCAAATGGCACCCTTACTCACTATGCAGTGCACTACTTTGACCAGGTTCCATAGGGCTCCCACAGGGCTCTGGTCAAAAGTAGTGCACTATATAGGGAATAGGGTGTCATTTGGTATGCATGCTTCGCAGGGTCTTGTTTCCCCTCTCAGACTGTTTGAATCCTGCCCGGCTCACACAAACAGAGTTTGGGCCAGATTCTTGAAGCACACATCAGTGAGAGCCAAACTCTACTCCAAAGGGGCTGTCTGGAAAGCTGCTCACATGGCTTCAAAGCTACCTCTCCAACAGATCCATTAGATTGTTCTGTCAGGCCAAGTCTCAGAACCCTTCTCCGTCAACGCTTCAGTACCACAAGGCTCAATCCTGTCAGGCCAAGTCTCAGAACCCTGCTCCGTCAACGCTTCAGTACCACAAGGCTCAATCCTGTCAGGCCAAGTCTCAGAACCCTGCTCCATCAATGCTTCAGTACCACAAGGCTCAACCCTGTCAGGCCAAGTCTCAGAACCCTGCTCCATCAACGCTTCATGATGCCATTTGGGACACAGATGAAGTATTTTCTGCAGTGGAGGCTGCTGAGGGGTGGACGGCTCCCACATGGAAACTACGTGTTTGATGTGTTTGATACCATTCCATTTACTCCATTCCAGGTGTGTCCCAAGTGGTTAAGCAGCGCTTAATTATGGACATACTTCTCCCCATCTTAGCTACTGTTGTATCAATATGCTTTGACCATGACAGTCTACAATCCAGGGTTACTCCAAGCAGTTTAGTCTCCTCAACTTGCTCAATTTCCACATCATTCATTACGAGATGTAGTTGAGGTTTAGGGTTCAGTGAATGATTTGACCCAAATACAATGCTTTTAGTTTTGGAGAGAGTCAATCAGCTCTTTAAAATCCAGTTTCAACTGTTCAGAGGTGCCCTTCATAATGTAAGGACGAGGAAATCCGCCCACTCCCACGCTTCACAGGATGCAGGCCTCCGACAGATGGGGAATCCCCTCTCGATCCAGAGCAGGGACGGAAGGTTGCCGACGTCGACTTCGAAATCGTAGTAGTAGGCACTGCGGCCACAGACACAGGCAACCCCAGCGACGAAGGAGCAGGAAGATCAGGCTCCAGGACGGCGAAGCTATTAGTTGTTTGTATCCGCTCCGGGCCTCTCGTTGGGAGTGTAGACTGCTTTGCTGGAGGTCGCTGTCTTCGGGTTTCTCGGCTCGTGACATGCGACCATCGTTGATTGCCTTTCTCCTCATGCTGTGCTCCTTCGACGGCGCTATCAGATGGGGGAGCTCCGGGCAACACCGGCCATAACGACAAACGACAAGGCGGAGATGCATCCAACAAGCGCGAACGCCGTCCAGCCACCGGCGTAGACATTTTCCACTGTTTCTTACGTAGGCTGGCGACCTGCGTGATCAAGGAAGCCACCTCAAGACTATAATCCTCGGCAAGTAAAAATTTGCCGCATTGGAACTCAGAGTGATCCGGTTTGTCCCGAAACAAAGCGTAGTAGATACAGCTCCTACAGCGCTGGAACTCTTCATTTACTTCTCCAGACAAAGAGGGCTCCATTGGAAAACTCATCTGGTACCAACTTCGTTAGCTTGATGGCTAGCAGCTTAGCATCTCTGTCAAGCAGGCTTCAACCTGTCTCTTAAGCGGGATTCCGGGACAAGAAATAGCGGTCCTAGCTGTTAAAAGCTAACCGCGTTGTGGAATCCACACAAAAACAAGTTCTGTATTCGTATTTATGAAGAACAGCCTCAATTCGTCGGGGCATGGACTCTACAAGGTGTTGAAAGCGTTCCACAGGGATGCTGGCCCATGTTGACTCCATTGCTTCCCACGGTTGTGTCAAGTTGGCTGGATGTCCTTTGGGTGGTGGACCATTCTTGATACACACGGGAAACTGTTGAGTGTGAAAAACCCAGCAGCATTGCAGTTCTTGACACAAACCGGTGTGCCTGGCACCTACTACCATACCCAGTTCAAAGGCGCTTAAATCTTTTGTCTTGCCCATTCACCCTCTGAATGGCACACATACACAATCCATGTTTCAGTTGTCTCAAGGCTAAAAACTCCTTCTTTAACCTGTCTCCTCCCCTTCATCTACACTGATTGAAGTGGATTTAACAAGTGACATCAATAAGGGATCATAGCTTTCACCTGGATTCACCTGGTCAGTCTATGTCATGGAAAGAGCAGGTGTCCTTAATGCCTTCTACACTCAGTGTACATATAAACGTGGGTGAAACAGTATGTAAACATGATTAAAGTGACCAGTGTTCAATGACTCTATAGGGCATTAGTCTCTAAGGTTCAGGGCAGGGTACTGAGCAGAGGCCGGATAGTGGTGACTGTTTAACAATCTGGTGGCCTGGAGATAGAAGCTGTTTCTCAGTCTCTCGGTCCCAGCTTTGATGCCCCTGTACTGACCTCACCTTCTGGATGGTAGCGGTGTGAACAGGCCGTGGCTCCGGTGGCTGAGGTCTTCGATGAGGGCAGGCAGTGTGGCCCCAGTGACGTGTTGGGCTGACCGCACCACCCTCCGGAGAGACCTGCGGTTGCGGAAGTTGCAATTGCCGTACCAGGCGGTGATACAGCCCGAACAGGATGCTCTCAATGGTGCAGCTGTAGAAGTGTGTCAGTGTCTTCGGGCCAAGCAGAATTTGTACAACCTCCTGAGGTTGAAGAGGAGCTGTTGTGCCTTCTTCACCACACTGTCTGTTTGAAGGGACCATTTCAGGTCACAGTGATGTGCACACCGAGGAACTTGAAGCTTTTCAGCTTCTCCACTGCGGTCCCGTCGATGTGGATAGGGGCGTGCTCCCTCTGCTGTCTCCTGAAGTCCACGATCAGCTCCTTCGTTTTGTTGACGTTGAGGGAGAGGTTATTTTCCTGGCACCACTCCGCCAGGGCCCTCACCTCCTCCCTGTAGGCTGTCTCGTCGTCGTTGGTAATCAGGCCTACCACTGTTGTTTCGTCAGCAAACTTGATGATTTGAGTTGGAGGACGTGCGTGGCCACCCAGTCATGAGTGAACAGAGAGTACAGAAGAACTGAGCAGAACCGAACAGAGCAGAGCAGAGCAGAACAGAGCAGAGAGGAGCAGAGAGCAGAGCCCCCCTGGTACCAATACCTTTCATAGGAGATCAGCAACAAGTCATTCTTCCTCAACTCCCCTCCCAGCCCCTCGACTCTCTCACTCTAAGAAGGTGGAGGTTGAGAGAGGGAAAAGAAGGGGAGGGAGAGAGAGCGAGAGAGGGGAGAGGGGGAGAGAGAGAGGGAAAGAGAGAGGGGGAAAAGAGAGAGAAGGGAGGAGAGAGAGAGAGAAAGAAAAGGAAGAAAGAGGAGAGGGGAAGAGTTTTTTTGTTAGTTTTTTTTTGTTTCTTTTTTTTCCTCAATTAAATAAATTTCAATTAAATTTGACTTTATTGACATGGCAAGAAAATTATTTTCCCTTTTGTAAAAAAAGTAAAATTTAAAACCCAAAAATGGGGGCCCAAACCCCGCAATAAAAAGTAGTGTAAAAATTTGGGTTTTTCCTTTAACAGAAAATAAACAACCAATTAAATGAAAAAAAACCAATACTTTTAAACCCAATAGTGTCGACAAATCTAAAACATGACTGAGAAAAAAAATTAAACATGCATGAAAGCCAAAAAAACAAAAAACGGGGAAAATTTTGCCCATTAAAATTAAAATTTTTCACTGGCTGTCCCTCAGGTTGTGGCAGGAGGACACATATTTTGGTTTCCCCAAAATTGCAAAATTTTTTGGTTTTTTAACCCCAATTTTAAATTTTTGATTTTTTTTTTTTTTCCCTTTTATATTTTAAAAATTTGTTTTTTTGGGCTGAATTTGTTTTTTTTGGGGAAAAAGAAAAAAAAATTTTTTATTGGGGTTTTAGTTTTTGTCACAGTGAATGGGAAAAATGCCCTCTGTTCAACCTCCCCCAGGGGGAAGAGGGGAGACAGCTTTTCCCTCTCTGGGTTTTGGCCCGGGTTTTGCCTGGACACGAGGTTTCTAAAAAAAAGGACGGTGTTTTTTCAAGGGGGGTCCTGAAAATAGTCAGTGTTTTTCTATTTTTTTTCTAAAAAACCGGGTCAAAAAGTGCCAGATATTTTTAAATTCCCCCACCTTTTGTTTTTTGTTTCTTTTTAGACCCAAATACCACGGGAGTCAAAACCCCCCAAGTTTGGTTGAGGGGGGACTCTTCTCTTTGTTTCTTTTATATTGGGACATAGTAGGGGCTGTTGGTAAAATTGGGAAGGTTTGGGGGCCGGTCCCCCCACACGTGATGGGGGTTTGAGGCCGGGGTTTTTTTTTTGGGTTTAAAAATTGTTTGGTTTTTTTTTCTATTAAAATAAGGGGGGGTTTATTGGCCCCAATTCCCTTTTCATGCATTTTTTTGGAGTTTTTTTTTTGCATTTTGCAATACAGTCTTGCAAAAAAAAATCTGCATGAAGTTTTGTTTGGGGGGGGGTTTCCCCCAAATTGGGGGAAAATTCAGTATTAGAGAGGGGCCCAAAAATTGCCCGGGGCCATTAGGGGAAATTTGGGTTTTCTTTTAAAATAAATTGGAAAAATTTTGAGCAAAATTCTAATTGGAATTTCGTTTTTTAATATTCCTTTTAATGGAAGAATGCTTTTTTGGCTTTGGGTCTCTCAGCTCATTCACAGCCATGTAAAAAAGCTCCCTTTTGTTTTTGCTGATATTTAGTCCTAGAATGTTGAATTTGGGGTGTTTCAAAGAAACTGTGTCCAAAATAAAAATTTAATTTGTCATCCTGATTTCTGCCCTTTTGGGGGGAAATTTTCTTTTTATTCGTTTTTTTAGTTTAAACCCGGTTTCGGGGCCCCCAGGTTCGGACAAAATTTCTGTGCAGATGATTAGATGTTTTTTGCCCCCCCCCTCCTTAGTGGGAGACATTTGGGAAACCAGGTCCTGGTACAGCGGGACATTTGATTTGTGTTGGGGGTGGAGGAGACCGGGTTTGCTGCCGATTTTCAAATTTTTTTGGCCAAATTTCTTTAAGTAGATGTTAAATATTTTTGGGATTTATTGGGCAGCCTGTTTCACTCCACTTTCCCTGGGAGAAAAAAGTTTTTTTGTTGGGTTGCCGTTTTTAAGCCCCACTTTTTGTTTTTATTTTTACATTGATTAAAACATCAATGTTTTCCCCCCAATACCACTTTTTTTTATTTTGTAAAAAAAGGGGCCCTTCGGGCCAAAAAAAATTTCAAATGCTTTTTTGAAGTCAAAAAAAAACACAGTAGTTTTTTGCCTTTTTTTGGATTTACTTTTTTGGTCTTTTTAGAGTCTGGAGGGTGTAAAAAGGGGGCCCCTTTGTTGTTACGAAAAATTTTTAAAAATCCAATCGGGCTTTGGTTAGGACTTTGTGTTCATAAAGGGGGGAAATTTGTAGTATGCTGTTTATGTTACGCACGGGGAATTTCCCCCAATTTTGGGGTTAACGCAAATTCCTCTGAAATTATTTGGGTTTTCCGGGTTTGTCTCCTTTTTTATAAATTGGTTTTAAACCCTTTGGGTTCCCAAATATGGGGAAAAATTCCCCCGGAAAAGTTGGGGAAATGGAAGGGGTTTGAGTATTACCCCAATTTAAATTTTGGTTTTTTGTATATTTGTAAATTTAATTTTTAAAAACCTTTTCAGAAACCACGGGCCCTTTTTTGGGTTTGGGAAAGGAGTGAAAAGTTTTTCCAATAATTTTTTTGTTCTGAAATTGGGGGTTAACCAAAAGGAAATTCGGAAATTTTGGGGGACTGCTGGATTAAAGGTTTTGTAATTTTTTAGGGGGAATATTTGTTTTTTGGGTGGGGTTTTTTTTCTCTCTCCCCCCGCTCTTTTGGGGGGGGGGAAGGGGGGAAAAGACCCCGGTGGGCGGCCGGGGGGGGGAGGGGTGGGAGGGGGGCGGGGAAAAGGGGGAAGAGAGAAAAGAGGAAAGAGAAGAGAACAAAAAAAAGGAAGGGGAAAGCCGGGGGAAAAAAGATATGGGAAAGGGAGAGAAAAAAAAAAAAAGGGAGAGGAGGAGGGAGGGAGGAAGCACACGGAACCAGAGAACACAAATAAAAAATATCCATGCTATAGCATAAGAAGAACGATATAAAGGGGAAGAGGTTTGGGGTTTAACGTATAAACTTTTTGGAAAATTAATATCCCCCATTCTCTCTATCTATCTAAATCTATATATTACTCTCTTCCTGCTACTCAGGGTTCTTAATCTCTAAAATTTCTTCTTCTTCTTTCTTATCCCCTTCACATCTCTCTTCTATCCAACTCTCTCTTCTTCCCCTCTCTCTTCTTCTTTTTGTTTTAAAGGCCTGCTAGTTTAATTCTGCCCATCAGACTCTTTTCACTACAGCATGTGGCAGAGTATTCACTACTGGTGTTGTCACAATAGCGGAATTTTTACTTCAATACCAGGTTTAGTATCACGATACCGAAACGGTACTCAATACCAAAACGATACCGAAACGATGTCACGGCAAAAAAAACACGTATTAGCTAAAATCATAGAATAACCACTGGGCTTTATTTTCATTATATCTATAATTCATTATTCACTACAGACAGTGGTGTAAAGAAATTAAATACAAATACTATAAAGTACTACTTAAGTGTTTTTTGGGGTTATCTGTACTTTACTTTATTTATATTTGTGACAACTTTTACTTCAATACATTCCTAAAGAAAATAATGTACTTTTTACTCCATACATTTTCCCTGACACCCAAAAGTACTCGTTACATTTTGAATGCTTAGCAGGACAGAAAAATGGTCCAGTTCACGCACTTATCAAGAGAACATCCCTGGTCATCCCTACTGCCTCTGATCTGGCGGACTCACTAAACACAAATGCATCTTTTGTAAGTGATGTCTGAGTAGTGTTGGAGCGTGCCCTTGGCTATCCGTAAATAAAAAAAACAAGAAAATGGTGCTGTCTGTTTTGCTTTATATAAGGAATTTGAAATGATTGATACTTTTACTTTTACTTTTGGTAATTAAGTATATTTTAGCAATTACTTTTACCACTGACTACAGCTAAATAATTTAATGTATTAAATGAATAGTTTAATTCCAATTGCAATAGTTTACACACCATAGAAACTCAATGGATTTTATACAGCATACTACGATTCCCAGAGTGCATTTCAACTCCCAGAGTGCACTGCTCCGTCCAGGGCTTCTGGCTGGCTTGTGGCTACTGCTAGCAAGCCCAGACAAACGCGAAGTAGTATAAATATATTGCTGGCATAGGTAAGTTATGAGTGGGTTGTAATCATTATTAGATTTGGGCATTATACTGTATATACCCTATACCGGGGTATTTGGAAATAGCCACGGGATGGTTTTTTCAATACCATCAATACCTTTCTTTGAAGTTTTTCAATAAATGTTTATATTTGCAGCTACTTTTTAAGTAAATACCTGCAATCAACTTGTGCAATACGTTAGGAGATAAATCAGATCACGTTCTTCATTTACCTGTCACATTATTTTACGTCATGAAGCTTACCATAGTTCCCCATTGTAAATAACAGAAAAAAATCAGCAGCCGGTGAGTCCAGCTGTATATTGACACGGGTTGCATTTCATAATGAAAGTCAAGTGTTCAGGGACGTGCAACTACAGTTTCCTTCACAGAAAATACATGAGTTCATTAGTTCATCAGATGACAACAGAAGTGCAGTGCTATTTGGCTGGCAGCCACACAAGTAAATGAGCTTACAATGAAAAAGCAAGGTCTTTTTTGAAAAAGGATGCATGGCCAACATATTTCTAATGTTTATCATCATTTCCTAAAGTTTTGCTTCAAGTTCATCTTGAATTTTACCAGAGAAAAGTAGACTGGATACACTGAGAAAAGTACCGGAGAAAAGTAGCTAGACATCAGTCAGAGCTGATGTCAGCTGATAGAATGACCATTGGTGAATTCTCATCCAAGTTTAGAAGTGAAACTGAAGCACAGAGTTAGTCTGATGCCGAGTAGAAATGTCCTTGCGTTGTTTCTCCTCCGTATTATTATTATTTAATATTATTTCTCGGACCCGTCTGCTCCTCCCCCCTCTTCTCCAAGCAGAGCAGGCATGCCTGTTGCCCTAGCGACTCCAGACAGACATAGTCCGTATGACATGCTGCTTCAGAGCAGACAAGCACACATTCAAACTTTTATTTTTGTAATTTGTAATGTTATTTTGTAAAACTTGTAATTGTATTTTATTCGCTTATAAATGTCCAAACTCACCACAAATGCCATTCGGTAGCTCCTACCTATATATGTATTACTTTATGAGCTGGATTGCCTGTCTTTGCAATTTGTTTATTTTTTGTTGGTGCTCATTAGCATATTTAGCTAGCAGCCTTCATGGAAATTTGCTCTTTCTTGTGCAAATTGTGTTAGTATTCTGGTAACAGATGCCCAATGGTATTTGTAGCATTTTTTCCCCCTTGTGTACTAAGCCGGTAATACCGTAAATGAAAGAAGGAAATCTGGAAAACGCCCATCCCTACATATTATTATGCTCACATGAATGTCATGCTGAATATATGTTCATATCATTGTCACTCAAATTGCCTGCCTTGTGAGTGGGAGGGGACTGGGAAAGGGTAAGGTCAAACGAGGCAAGGAGGGGAAAGAAAGAGTTGAAGTCACCCAGTACGATGAGCGATAGATATTCCCTATATAGTGAACTACGTTTGACCAGTGCCCATTTGGGTCGCACCCATGGTATGATGACAGGAGCATCATATTGCTGCCAGGCGACTAATGCTTAAGCTGATGATATACACTAGGAATAGTTGCTGCAACATTCATCCATTGAAAATTAGCAACTTTTTATAATCTGGGCAGCGCTTCCTAGTGGGGAATTTTTAGGAATCCTCCAATCAGAGTGCATATATTGGTTATGTGATCAGTCTTGAGCTGAAGTGAGAGAAAATCAACTTCTGTTTTGTAGCGAAATGTTGGCCATTCACGTATCAAATGTTCCCTCACTATAATATATGATCATGATACATTCATACATACATACATACATACATACATACATACATACATACATACATACATACATACATACATACATACATACATACATACATACATACATACATACATACATACATACATACATACATACATACATACATACATACATAATGTGTTCAGTTTCATGTTTAACTGACAAAAATATCCACTCTGGGGAGCATGCTAATCGAAGCCCATGTATAGTCAATGGGACCAACTGGCTGAATTAGCTAGCTAGCTAGCCACATAGATTGTTAGCTAACTATAGCCATTTATATTTCTTTTTTATTTTTAGATCATTTTTTTTTGTATGTGTAACTAGCTGTCTAGCTACAGTAGTTTACTACCATTCACATATTTTCTAGCTTATGATTATGAAGTTAAGAGTTTGCTAAATCTATCTTTTTCTGCACTAGGAAAGGGTTAACCCCTGATTGTTGCTTGTTTGTTAGCCGATGAATTTCAGTACAGATGTGGCAGTCAACAGGCAATAACAAGCTATAGGAGATAAGTAAATAAATGGGGACATTACGTTTTGAATTGATCTACGCTTCGTAGCTCATTGCCACATCGTTGCTCCTAGTGTCTCATACCCCACCCTGCAGTATATCATCAGCTTTAACACTCCGTCCATAGATGCGAAGGATGAGACCAGAGCAAAGCAGAATATAATAGATACTTTATTATTATGGAAATGTCTCTTCTGCCTTTCTTAACACCCACATATATATATATATATATACACACACACACGTTGAGAGTTACAGGTAGTCCCGTGTGGCTCAGTTGGTAGAGCATGGCGCTTGCAACGGCAGGGTTGTGTGTTCGATTCCCACAGGCGGACCAGTACGAAAAAGTATGATGATGTATGCACTCGCTACTGTTAGTCGTTCTGCAGAAGAGCGTCTGCTAAAATAAAGAAAGAAAATGTACAGGGACATCCTCAGTGCAGCACCCCTGGATGGAGAGCAGGTAGCCGAGCAAAGGATCATGGGCGTTAGAGCCTTGAACACACCAACAACACAACAAGGATAGGGGGTTTGGGACCCTTATAAAACACAAAAAAGGATCAGGGCGTTGGGGGCCTTGAAACAAACCCCAACAAGGATCATGGGCGTTGGAGCCTTGATAAAAATAACAAGGATCATGGGCGGGGGAAACCTTGTCAAAAACAAAAACAAGGATCGGGGCGTTGGACCCTTGATCACAAAAAACCAAGGTTTATGGGCGTTGGACCCTTTGATCCCCAAAACAAAAAGGGGATCAGGGGCCTTTGGGCCCTTGTGATCAGAAAAGTTAAAGAAAGCACTAAACAACTGACCAACCTTGGCCCTGGGCAAACGAATCAGGGCCTGAGCCTTTTGCGGGTGACCAAGGGGCTTCACCCTTTCACCCCCCTTGGTTTCCCAGAAATTAAAACCCAAAAACCTTTGGGGACGCGGGTACAGTGCGATGCAGGTGCCCAGCCCAGGATTTGAGCACATTTTTTCTTTTTAAACTTAAATAGAGTTTTGGGATCCTTTTTAAAAAAATTTGATCTGCCAATGAATTTTGATGTAAAAATGTTGTCGTTTTAGGGATTTAAAACAATCGCGGTGTTATGAAGAAGACTGGGCCTTTCAGGAGCCTTTTAAAAAAAAAGCAGTTGGAAAGTGAATGGGGAAACCAAGCTGCAAAGGGTTGTCAAAACAAACAGAAAGGAAACCCCTTGGAAAAGGGAAAACCCTTTTTTAAACTATTTGGGGGAAAAAAAAACACAGTTATTCTGTTTTTATGGAAGAGAAAAACACCCCACAGTTTATTTAGGGCACTATTCAATCAAATTAACAGTGAGGAAAAAAAAAATTTTTTTCCTTGAGCAAACATTTTTTTTATGTAAACCAGACGCCTGTATAGATTTGCTTCACCTTTCTACACCTTACCTTGTATATATTTTATAACGAAGCTATATATTTTGAGAAGTGCATTTTCGCAGCGGTGGTATTTTGTCTGCCCTGAGTGTAGCCTGTAGCTGTCCCCTGACGGAAACCTGTAGCTGAAGCCTTATTGAACCCGGTAGCTGTGCCTGTAGCTGTAACCTGTAGCTGAAGCCTGTATCTGAATCCTGTAGCTGAAGCCTGTATCTGTAACCTGTAGCGGGAACCCCGATCTGAAACCTGTAGCTGTAGCCTGTATCTGTAGCCTGTGGGATAAACCCTTTGTATCTGAACCCTTGTAGCTAAACCCCCTGTACTGAAAACTGAAAGGGGAACCCTTGTATCTGAAGCCTGTAGCTGTAGCCTGTAGCTGAAGCCTGTATATGTAACCTGTAGCTGAAGCCTGTAGCTGTAACCTGTAGCTGAAGCCTGTATTGAACCTTTTAGATGAAGCCTTATCGAAAAACCTTTAGCTTTGCCTAGTAAAACCCCGTATCGAAACCTGTAGTGAAGCCTGTATCTAAAAACCTGTAGTTTGAACCCCTGTATCTGTAACCGTAGCTAAAAGCCGGTATCTGAAAACCTGAGCTGTACCCTTATCTAAAAACCTTTTAGCTAAAGCCTGTATCTGAACCCGTGCTGAAGACGTAGCGAAAGTTTGTAGCTAAACCCCGTATTGTGCCTGTGCGCACCCTTTTAGCTGAAGCCTGTATATGAAACCTTAGCTAAACCCTGATTTTGGCCCTGTGCTGAAGCCTGTATCTGAAACCTGTAGTGAACCCCTGTATAGGTAACCTGTAGCGAAGCCTTTTACCCGAACCTGTAGTAAAGCCTGATTAAAATCCTGTAGTAAAAGCCGGTTCGAAACCCTGTAGCTGAAAACCCGATCTGTGCTGTAGCTAAACCCCTGTATCTGAACCTGTAGCTTTTTAGCCATAGTGAAGCCGTAGCTGTGGGCCTTGTAGGGGAAAGGGACTGTAGCTGTCCCTGTTAGCTGAAGCCTGTACTGTACCCTGAAAGCTGCACCCTGTAGCTGAATTTAGCGTACCATAGCGGGAGCCGTAGTGAACCCGTAGCTGAAGTTTGTAGCTGAAAACCTGAGCTAAAAGGCCTTTTATGTAAATGAGCTAAAAGCGGTAGCTGAAAACCGTAGTGAACCCTGTATTTTGAATCTGTAGCTAAAACCCGGGATCTGCCCCCTGTAGTGAGCCGGGATCTGAAACCCTTTGTAGCTGAAGTTGTATCGTCCCCTGTAGCTGTACCCATAGCGAAGCCTTTTTAGCGTAGCCTGTATCGGGAAACCGAGTGAAGGGTATCTGAACCCTGTGGGCTAAAAGGAGTAGCTGTAGCTGTACCCTAAGCGGTATGTACCCTGTAGTTTTACCCTTTTAGGTAGCCATAGCTGTAGGCCTGTAGTGACGCCTGTATAGAAAACCTGTAGCTGAAGCCTGTAGCGAAACCCTGTCCCTAAAGGGCCTGTATATGAAAAACCTGTAAGCTGAAGCCTGTAGCTTTTTAAACCTGTAGCGGAACCCTTTGTATCGAACCGTAGCGGAAGCCTTTTCCTGAACCCGTAGCGGTCCCCTGATCTGTACAGGGATTTGAAGCCTGTAGCTGTAGCCTGTAGTGAAGCCTGTGGCTAAAAGCCGGTAGCTTAGCTGTAGTTAAAGCCGAGCTGTGCCGTGTTAAAGGGCCTGTAGCTTTTGCCTGTGTGATCCGGTAGCTGAAGCCGGGGGTTGGAAAAGGGCCGTAGCTGAAGCCGAGCTGTTCCGAAATGAACCCTGGGGTGAACCCTGTGGGGTTAAAAATAAAAAGCTTCTACTTTTTAAAACTCCCCTGGCTCGCTCATTTCTTCTTTTAAAAAGGGGACTGGGGCCCCAAAAACCCGGGGCCCTTTTGGGGGAACAATTAAATTTGTGAAACTAATCCCTTAAAATTTGTGGGCTGCTAATATATAGAAACCCCGTTTTTCAAAGCTTTGTTTGTATTCATTTTTTTTTTGATTTTTCCCTTCACAGGCTATACTTAAGGGATTATTTAAGGGAAGTCGCCAGGCAGTGTGTATTCTCTGAACATAGTGTTATTGATGGGTAGATTTCATTGTGCCGTGCCAACGAGGGGGCAGGGGTAGTAGGGATTACGTTCTCCAGCCAAAACCCTTTAGAAGAAGTTTAGAACAGGGGGTGGATGTGTAGCTAGCGCTCATTGTGGAAACAGACAGAGGATAAGCTGCGAAGGGATGAATGGTAAAGCAAGTAAAAGAGGAACGCTCGATACCTGTGAAAAGGTTCAGAAAGCCCACACCTTTTTTTTAAAACGTGAATTGATTTCCCATCTCGTTCGCTCTTACAACAAACGATTCTCACTCCCGTCTCTTACAGTACATACAGAATCTTACAACAATATTTACCACAGAGCCTGTTCGAAAGTAGTGCACTATATAATGGAATAGGTCCCCATCAGTTAAATCGACCTGCTTTGCTTTAGGACCATTAGATCAGGATGGGGAGGCTTTATCAATTAGCAGCCCACGACGAGCTGTTATCAGGAGCTCTCCAACACTAATCAAACTAGTTCACAAACACCACAGCGGATAGCTAACGTGTACGCAGAGGTTCAGTACTGTATTAGGTTCAGGGATTACAGGTCTGTATGTGGTGTTAAATCTACTCTGTGGTAAATATTGTTGTAAGATACTGTAGGTACTGTAAGAGACGGGAGTGAGAATCGTTTGTTGTAAGAGCGAACGAGATGGGCAATCAATTCACGTTTTGAAAAAAAGGCTTTCTGAACCTTTTCACAGGTATCGAACATTAATTACTCTTTCACTTGCTTTACCGTTTACAGCTTTTTCTGTCCCACAGTCAGATTCGCAGTCACAGGCCGGCAGTGTGGTACACACACAGCTATGTTGTCTACCAGTCAGACTATTCTACTACATGTTGTTTACCAGTCAGACTATTCTACTACATGTTGTTTACCAGTCAGACTATTCTACTACATGTTGTTTACCAGTCAGACTATTCTACTACATGTTGTTACCAGTCAGACTATTCTATACATGTTGTTTACCAGTCAGGACTATTCTACTACATGTTGTTTACCCAGTCAGACTATTCTACTACATGTTGGTCTACCAGTCAGACTATTCTACTACATGTTGTTTACCAGTCAGACTATTCTACTACATGTTGTTTACCAGTCAGACTATTCTACTACATGTTGATTACCAGTCAGACTATTCTACTACATGTTGTTTACCAGTCAGACTATTCTACTACATGTTGTTTACCGGTCAGACTATTCTACTACATGTTGGTTTACCAGTCAAGACTATTCTACTACATGTTGTTTACCAGTCAGACTATTCTACTACATGTTGTTACCAGTCAGACTATTCTACTACATGTTGTTTACCAGTCAGACTATTCTACTACATGTTGTTTACCAGTCAGACTATTCTACTACATGTTGTTTACCAGTCAGACTATTCTACTATGTTGTTTACCAGTCAGACTATCTACTACATGTTGTTTACCAGTCAGACTATTCTACTACACGCTGTTTACCAGTCAGACTATTCTACTACAATGTTGTTACCAGTCAGACTATTCTACTAATGTTGTCTACCAGTCAGACTATTCTACTACATGTTGTTTACCAGTCAGACTATTCTACTACACGCTGTTTACCAGTCAGACTATTCTACTACATGTTGTTTACCAGTCAGACTATTCTACTACATGTTGTTTACCAGTCAGACTATTCTACTACATGTTGTCTACCAGTCAGACTAATTCTACTTCATGTTGTTTACCATCAGACTATTCTACTACATGTTGTTTACCAGTCAGACTATTCTACTACATGTTGTCTACCAGTCAGACTATTCTACTACATGTTGTTTACCAGTCAGACTATTCTACTACATGTTGTCTACCAGTCAGACTATTCTACTACATGTTGTCTACCAGTCTGACTATTCTACTACATGTTGTTTACCAGTCAGACTATTCTACTACATGTTGTCTACCAGTCAGACTATTCTACTACATGTTGTCTACCCAGTCTGACTATTCTACTACATGTTGTTTACCCAGTCAGACTATTCTACACATGTTGTTTACCAGTCAGACTATTCTACTACATGTTGTTTTACCAGTCAGACTATTCTACGACATGTTGTTTACCAGTCAGACTATTCTACTACATGTTGTTTACCAGTCAGACTATTCTACTACCATGTTGTTTACCAGTCAGACTATTCTACTACATGTTGTTACCAGTCAGACTATTCTACTACATGTTGTTTACCAGTCAGACTATTCTACTACATGTTGTTTACCAGTCAGACTATTCTACTACATGTTGTTTACCAGTCAGACTATTCTACTACATGTTGTTTACCAGTCAGACTATTCTACTACATGTTGTCTACCAGTCAGACTATTCTACTACATGTTGTTTACCAGTCAGACTATTCTACTACATGTTGTTTACCAGTCAGACTATTCTACTACATGTTGTTTACCAGTCAGACTATTCTACTACATGTTGTCTACCAGTCAGACTATCTACTACATGTTGTTTACCAGTCAGACTATTCTACTACATGTTGTTTAGCAGTCAGACTATTCTACTATGTGTTTACCAGTCAGACTATTCTACTACATGTTGTTTACCAGTCAGACTATTCTACTACATGTTGTTTACCAGTCAGACTATTCTACTACATGTTGTTTACCAGTCAGACTATTCTACTACATGTTGTTTACCAGTCAGACTATTCTACTACATGTTGTCTACCAGTCAGGGACTTATTTACTACAATGTTTGTTACCAGTCAGACTATTCTACTACATGGTGTCTACCAGTCAGGACTATTCTATAACATGTTGTTTACCAGTCAGACTATTTATACATGTTGTTAAGTTCCGGGACTATTCTACTACATGTTGTTTACCCGTCAGACTATTCTACACAGTTGTTACAATCAGACTATTCTATACTGTTGTCTACCAGTCAGACTATTCTACTACATGTTGTTTACCGTCAGAACTATTTACTACATGTTGTTTACCAGTCAGATATTCTACTACATGTGGTTTACCAGTCAGACTTCGACGACAGTTGTTTACCAGCAGACATTCTATACATGTGTTTACCAGTCAGACTATTCTTTACTACATGTTGTTACCAGTCAGACTATTCTACTACATTGTGTTTACCAGTCAGACTATTCTACTACATGTTGTTTACCAGTCAGACTATTTCTACTACATGTTGTTTACCAGTCAGACTATTCTACTACATTGTTGTCTACCAGTTCAGACTATTCTACTACATTGTTTGTCCTACCAGTCAGACTATCTACTACATGTTGTTTACCAGTCAGACTATTCTACTAGCCATTATGGAATATACTTTAATACAAAGTTTCTTTAAAAAAGTATTTATTAAAACATACATAATACAGACAATTCCACATTTGTATTAGCCCATTTAATTAACAACAGATGTATATTTTAGTTAATTAAACACATCTATATTCAGTGAACATTAATATTCACCTAGGTAGAGAGCATCTGCTATGAAAATGGGAAGCTGAGTGTTTTACCTTTTCAATCTGCCCCTCTATCTCAGTATTACCAAGCCACATCATTAACCCTTTACACTGGTAACCATTGGCCTATATGGATAGGGCTACATTTAAATGTTTCTTACAAAATAAATATGAAATGCATAATCATGGTAGCAATTAAAAGGGAACAGTTTGGAGATTATGGGGGAAATGATTAGACCCAAGGTGAGGATACAACAGTTCACCTGACACAAGACTGGATCCAAACATTACACTGTTATGGGGGAAATGATTAGACCCAAGGTGAGGACACAACAGGTCACCTGACACAAGACTGGATCCAAACATTACACTGTTGATTTGATGTGCATTTTACATTTACTGTACTTTTCACAGCATTTGTTGATAACGAAATCTGAAAATACTCTGAAAACATTAAGTAACATGAGAAGACTATTCCTGGAAAATGTGGGGTACTGTAGATGCGTAACATAAGACAAAAAAATGACAAGGGTTTGAGTGAGCAGACTAACTGGTGTCTCCAAGTGGCCACACCTCTCCAAAGTGTGCACAGTTCCTAAGTCATTTCAATGTACTTTTATGACTCAAAGAAGAGTCTTCAACTATAAGGAGCTTTAGTTTTGAGCTCTCCTTGCTGGGCCGTTGAGGAACTAGAGTAAGAACACTTGTAGTTGTTTTGTTTGGAACACAACCCTGCATCCCCGCCATCACACAATTACTGTTGCTGTTTACGCAATACAGAACCGGACCATTTTAAATCACAATCTGGGTCAGGTGGGCATCATTTGAAGGCTTGTTCTATTGCCAACATGACTAGCTAAGTTATAAAATACGATCTTACAGTGTTAGGCTTTCACAAGGCTATTCAGAGAAACAGATGGTAATTTGGGAGTGCGTAGAAAGGAGTCGTAACTGCATTCAGGTTCTGCGGCAAATGTTCTTCACAATAAACAAACCGGCTCATTCCGTTCAGAACAACCCAGGGAATGACGACATGTCATCTTTTAACTGAACATCTAACATAGTGATCATAAACGTTGACACTGTATATGACATGAGTTTTATGATATGGAAATGTGAAGTGCACATTTGGACTCACAGGTGTTTGGCTTGCTTTTATGACATCAAAGCAGTATTTATTATAATCATCTTTGAAAATACATTGAGTCCTCTTAATTTACAGCATTTCCCTTTACTCGGGACAACAACAAATCTGCAAAAGTTGCCCAATCAAGTTCAGAACGGCTGTCAGTCAAACCCCATACAGCACTGTGAAGCACAGAGCCAGAGCTCTGACGTCATGTATAGCATGTTACTGTCCAGCCACTGAGCTCTGACGTCATGTATAGCATGTTACTGTCCAGCCACTGAGCTCTGACGTCATGTATAGCATGTTACTGTCCAGCCACTGAGCTTCTGACGGTCATGTATAGCATGTTACTGTCCAGCACTGAGCTCTGACGTCATGTATAGCATGTTTACTGTACAGCCACTGAGCTCTGACGTCATGTATAGCATGTTACTGTACAGCCACTGATGCTCTGACGTCATGTATAGCATGTTACTGTACAGCCACTGAGCTCTGACCTCATGTATAGCATGTTACTGTACAGGCCCAGAGCTCTGACGTCAATGTATAGCATGTTACTGTACAGCCACTGAGCTCTGACGTCATGGATAGCATGTTACTGTCCAGTCACTGAGCTTGACGTCATGTATAGCATGTTACTGGTCCAGCCACTGAGCTCTGACGTCATGTATAGCATGTTTACTGTCCAGCCACTGACCTCTGACCTCATGTATAGCATGTTACTGTCCAGCCACTGAGCTCCTGACGTCATGTATAGCATGTTACTGTCCAGCCCACGAGCTCTGACGTCATGTATAGCATGTTACTGTCCAGCCACTGAGCTCTGACGTCATGTATAGCGTGTTACTGTCCAGCCACTGAGCTCTGACGTCATGTATAGCGTGTTAATGTCCAGACACTGAGCTCTGACGTCATGTATAGCATGTTACTGTTCCAGCACTGAGCTCTGACGTCAGTATAGCGTGTTACTGTCCAGCCACTGAGCTCTGACGTCATGTTATAGCGTGTTACTGTACAGCCACTGAGCTCTGACGTCATGTATAGCGTGTTTACTGTCCAGCCACTGAGCTCTGACGTCATGTATAGCGTGTTACTGTCCAGCCACTGAGCTCTGACGTCATGTATAGCGTTACTGTAAAGCCGAGCTCTGACGTCATGTATAGCATGTTACTGTACAGCCACTGAGCTCGACCTCATGTATAGCTGTTACTGTCCAGCCACTGACTCTGACGTCATGTATAGCATGTTCCCTGTAAAGACCCAAGCTCTGACGTCATGTATAGCATGTTTACGGTCCAGCCACTGAGCTCTGACGTCATGTATAGGCATTGTTACGGCCCAGTCACTGAGCTCTGACGTATGTATAGCTGTTACTGTCACACCAAACTGATTTTGACGTCATGTATAGCAGGGTTACTGTCCAGCCATGAGCTCTGACGTCATGATAGCGTGTTACTGTCCAGCCCACTGAGCTCTGACGTCATTTTATGGGCATTTTTACTGTCCAGCACTGAGTCGACCCCTGAAAAAGATGTAGTCCAGCATGAGCTGGGTCATGATAGGGGTGTTACTGTCCAGCCACTGGCTCTGCTCATTTTACAGTATGTCCAGCACTGAGCCCCTGACGTCATGTAAGCTGTTATGCCAGCCACTGAGCTTGACGTATGTATAGCAGTTACCGTTAAGCCATGAGCTATGAGTCAGTATAGATGTTACTGTAAAGACCAGAGCTCTGACGTCGGAAAGATTTTTATGTCAGCCACTGAGCTCTGACGTCAGATAGGTGTTACTGTAGCCACGTGCTTACTTTCAGTTTTAGCTTTTTTACTGTCCAGCCACTGAGCTCGCTCATGGTTTAGCATGTTACTGTACAGCCACTGTGCCTACGTATGTAATACTTTTTTGGTCCAGCCACTGAGCTCTGACGTCATGTATAGCATGTTATGTACAGCCACTGTGCTCGAGTATGTATAGCGGTAATGCCCACACTGGGGCTCTTGACGTCTTATAGATGTATGTCCAGCACGGCTCTGACGTCAGGTATAGGGGTTTTACTGTCAGCCAATGGCCTGACTCATGGATGAAATTTTAACTGTCAGCCACGGAGCTCTGAGTAATGTAAGGGTAACTTTCCAGACCTGAGTTTGAACGTAATGTAAGCATGTTACGTCCGAACCAGAGCTCTGACGTCATGTATAGCATGTTTACTGGTCCAGCCACTGAGCTCTGACGTCATGTATAGCATTTTAAATGTCCAGCCCTGAGCTTGACGTCATGTATAGCGTGTTACTGTCCAGCCACTGAGCTCTGACGTCATGTATAGCATTTTTATGTCCAGCCACTGAGCTCTGACGTCATGTTAGCATGTTACTGTCCAGCCACTGAGCTCTGACGTCATGTATAGCGTGTTATGCCCAACCCACTGAGCTCTGACGTCATGTATAGCATGTTACTGTACAGCCACTGAGCTCTGACGTCATGTATAGCATGTTAACTGTACTGGCCACTGAGCTCTGACGTCATGTATAGCATGTACTGTCCGCACACTGAGCTCTGACGTCATGTATAGCGTTTTTACTGTCCAGCCACTGAGCTCTGACGTCATGTATAGCAGGTTACTGTCCAGCCACTGAGCTCTGACGTCATGTATAGCATGTTACTGTCCAGCCACTGAGCTCTGACGTCATGTATAGCAATGTTACTGTCCAGCCACTGAGCTCTGACGTCATGTATAGCATGTTACTGTCCAGCCACTGAGCTCTGACGTCATGTATAGCATGTTACTGTTCCAGCCACTGAGCTCTGACGTCATGTATAGCATGTTACTGTACTGCCACTGAGCTCTGACGTCATGTATAGCATGTTACTGTCCAGCCCACTGAGCTCTGACGTCATGTATAGCGTGTTACTGTCCAGCCACTGAGCTCTGACGTCATGTATAGCGTGTTACTGTCCAGCCACTGAGCTCTGACGTCATGTATAGCATGTTACTGTACAGCCACTGAGCTCTGACGTCATGTATAGCATGTTACTGTACTGCCACTGAGCTCTGACGTCATGTATAGCATGTTACTGTCCAGCCACTGAGCTCTGACGTCATGTATAGCGTGTTACTGTCCAGCCACTGAGCTCTGACGTCATGTATAGACATGTTACTGTCCAGCCACTGAGCTCTGGACGTCATGTATACATGTTACTGTCCAGCCACTGACTCTGACGTCATGTATAGCATGTTACTGTCCAGCCACTGAGCTCTGACGTCATGTATAGCATGTTACTGTCCAGCCACTGAGCTCTGACGTCATGTATAGCGTGTTACTGTCCAGCCACTGAGCTCTGACGTCATGTATAGCATGTTACTGTACAGCCACTGAGCTCTGACGTCATGTATAGCATGTTACTGTACTGCCACTGAGCTCTGACGTCATGTATAGCATGTTACTGTCCAGCCACTGAGCTCTGACGTCATGGTATAGCATGTTACTGTACAGACCCAGAGCTCTGACGTCATGTATAGCATGTTACTGTCCAGACCCAGAGCTCTGAACGTCATGTATAGCGTGTTTACTGTCCAGCCACTGAGCTCTGACGTCATGTATAGCATGTTACTGTCCCAGCCACTGAGCTCTGACGTCCATGTATAGCGTGTTACTGTCCAGCCACTGAGCTCTGACGTCATGTATAGCATGTTACTGTACAGCCACTGAGCTCTGACGTCATGTATAGCATGTTACTGTACTGCCACTGAGCTCTGACGTCATGTATAGCATGTTACTCTGTCCAGCCAACTGAGCTCTGACGTCATGTTATAGCGTGTTACTGTCCAGCCACTGAGCTCTGACGTCATGTATAGCATGTTTACTGTCCAGCCACTGAGCTCTGACGTCATGTATAGCATGTTACTGTCCAGCACACTGAGCTCTGAACGTCATGTATAGCATGTTACTGTCCAGCCACTGAGCTCTGACGTCATGTATAGCATGTTACTGTCCAGCCACTGAGCTCTGACGTCATGTATAGCGTGTTACTGTCCAGCCACTGAGCTCTGACGTCATGTATAGCATGTTACTGTACAGCCACTGAGCTCTGACGTCATGTATAGCATGTTACTGTACTGCCACTGAGCTCTGACGTCATGTATAGCATTTCTTGTCCAACACGAGCTCTGACGTCATGTATAAGAATGTTACTGGTCCAGCCACTGAGCTCTGACGTCCTGTATGAGCGTGTTACTGTCCGCCACTGAGCTCTGACGTTCATGTATAGCATTTTACTGTACCGACCCCAGAGCTCTGACGTCTGTATAGCATGTTACTGTCCAGACCCAGAGCCTCGACGTCAATGTATAGCATGTTACTGTCAGCCACAGAGCTCTGACGTCAGTATAGCATGTTACTGTCCAGACCAGAGCTCTGACGTCATGTATAGCGTGTTACTGTCCAGCCACTGAGCTCTGACGTCATGTATAGCATGTTACTGTCCAGCCACTGAGCTCTGACGTCATGTATAGCGTGTTACTGTCCAGCCACTGAGCTCTGACGTCATGATAAACTGTGTTCCAATTTAGCCGTTTATCAGTGCCCAAATCTGCCATTCTCATCCCTTATATAGGGGTGTAAAGTGTTAAGACACTGTTAGACTTCCACAACACGTTCCACTTTCCTCTTTACACCAGGTTTCACACAATAAATATACACACAGCTGTGCAGTAATGATGTCTATATGTGTGTCTGTTTGACACTGCTGTGGCTTTGAGGTGCGCTCTGTGTGTGTGTGTGTGTGTGTCTTTGAGGAGTTTTGCTCCTTCCAGGGAGGCGGTCGGTAATGTCAGGACTGCTGAGACACCTTAGTGAGATCTCACACGCCTACAAACAATATTTCCTTGTTTTCACAATCACTGAAAGAATTGTCAGCATCTTGCCTTTTCTTGTTTTATCAAAGCTAGGCCTGTTAATTCACCACAGAGCTTGTTTTATCAAAGCTAGGCCTGTTCATTCACCACAGAGCTTGTTTTATCAAAGCTAGGCCTGTTCATTCACCACAGAGCTTGTTTTATAAAGCTAGGCCTGTTCATTCATCACAGAGCTTGTTTTATCAAAGCTAGGCCTGTTCATTCACCACAGAGCTTGTTTTATCAAAGCTAGGCCTGTCATTCACCACAGAGCTTGTTTTATCAAAGCTAGGCCTGTTCATTCACCACAGAGCTTGTTTTATCAAAGCTAGGCCTGTTCATTCACCACAGAGCTTGTTTTATAAAGCTAGGCCTGTTCATTCACCACAGAGCTTGTTTTATCAAAGCTAGGCCTGTTCATTCACCACAGAGCTTGTTTTATCAAAGCTAGGCCTGTTCATTCACCACAGTGCTTGTTTTATAAAGCTAGGCCTGTTCATTCACCACAGAGCTTGTTTTATCAAAGCTAGGTCTGTTCATTCACCACAGAGCTTGTTTTATCAAAGCTAGGCCTGTTCATTCACCACAGTGCTTGTTTTATCAATGCTAGGCCTGTTCATTCACCACAGAGCTTGTTTTATCAAAGCTAGGCCTGTTCATTCACCAACAGAGCTTGTTTTATCAAAGCTAGGCCTGTTCATTCACCACAGAGCTTGTTTTATCAAAGCTAGCTTGTTTTATCAAAGCTAGGTCTGTTCATTCACCACAGAGCTTGTTTTATAAAGCTAGGCCTGTTCATTCACCACAGAGCTTGTTTTATCAAAGCTAGGCCTGTTCATTCACCACAGAGCTTGTTTTATCAAAGCTAGGCCTGTTCATTCACCACAGAGCTTGTTTTATAAAGCTAGGCCTGTTCATTCACCACAGAGCTTGTTTTATCAAAGCTAGGCCTGTTCATTCACCACAGAGCTTGTTTTTATAAAGCTAGGCCTGTTCATTCACCACAGAGCTTGTTTTATCAAAGCTAGGCCTGTTCATTCACCACAGAGCTTGTTTTATAAAGCTAGGCCTGTTCATTCACCACAGAGCTTGTTTTATAAAGCTAGGTCTGTTCATTCACCACAGAGCTTGTTTTATAAAGCTAGGCCTGTTCATTCACCACAGTGCTTGTTTTATCAAAGCTAGGCCTGTTCATTCACCACAGTGCTTGTTTTATCAAAGCTAGGCCTGTTCATTCACCACAGAGCTTGTTTTATAAAGCTAGGTCTGTTCATTCACCACAGAGCTTGTTTTATAACGCTAGGCCTGTTCATTCACCACAGAGCTTGTTTTATCAAAGCTAGGCCTGTTCATTCACCACAGAGCTTGTTTTATCAAAGCTAGGCCTGTTCATTCACCACAGAGCTTGTTTTATAAAGCTAGGCCTGTTCATTCACCACAGAGCTTGTTTTATCAAAGCTAGGCCTGTTCATTCACCACAGAGCTTGTTTTATAAAGCTAGGCCTGTTCATTCACCACAGAGCTCAAAAGGATAAATAACAAAGGAACAACAGCAGGTCAGAACCAGTGTGTTAAGTTGTTTTCATTCATTGTAAGAAATTGTAATTGTAAGAAATAAACTGTAACAAATGTAAGATGCAAAATTGATGCTCACACACAAGATGTATTTTTTAAGGATTTAAACTAAATGTTTGTTTACTGAGGCTCATCGAGGGACCTTGAGTAACGTTCTGCTGGTGTTGGTTTTAAACTAAGAGGCTGATAGAGGTAGATAAACTCACTGATCCTGCTTTAAAGTGGCAAACTGCAGTTCAAACAACAACAAAGCAGCCACCCGGCCACTGTTTTGGTAAACATCTAAGGGATATAATTATTGTTTGGATAACCTTATTTACTATTATGTATTGATTTCTACCTTACATTTTTTCAATCTTTATGCGATGCAGAGAACACCGGAAGAAGAATGATCATTTAATTACCACTGTGAATTATTGTAATGTTTGTTTATGTGTTAATTAATCCCATAAGGGATGGGTTGCCAATTGGCGATTTGACACGAAAATAAAATGTCATTCATTCATTCATTCATTCTAAGCCGTGAGGCTGGAGAAATGTAACCACTCTCAAATTCATAGACAGGGCTATGGACGCAAGGACCGACTATCCATAAGATGAACATTATAGTTTTTAATCATGTTTTGAAGCTATACAATGTTTGTTTACAAATACATTGTTTATAAACAATGGAGTAAAGCAAACGTATATCTTCGGTACTACAGTTGAACTAAGCTCATGAGGCATTTATAAGTTCAAAAGTCAAGAAATGGATGCACCAAATGCAGAATGCCCCTTTAAAGATTGTGTTGGTATTTTAATGTTTTGGCAAAATGTGAAATAGACTATCTGGAATGATGCTGCTCAATTTAGTTTGTTCTGGAACATTCAGGGTCTCAGCTCGGTCTTTCTTCTTTCAGGTAAATTAGTTCAAAATGATTTGAGACGGATGTCTTTCAAGACGATACGTTATTCTAAATGGTATAGAATTACACACCTGCCTCTTACTGTAGTGTTTTGACTGTCTAAGTCTGAATGCATTTTTTAAGTTCATAAATTAAGACAGTTGTACTCAAACGCAGTGACCCCTGACCTGCCATACACAACATCACTTGTTTACATTCAGGGTCACAATAAAGCTCTGCCTTGCTAGAAATGCTCTGTTTATAGATTGTCTGGCTTTTGGAAAATGTCGACATTATTAATAACGAAGATATTCTGATCTAGGCTAATGGCAACAAGCAGCCGTTTGACAAATGGCTGTAAAAATCAGGCCTGTAATGTGACTGGCAGTCTGGGTGGACTGTGACATAGTGGCTGACTGGCAGTTTGGGTGGACTGTGACATAGTGGCTGACTGGCAGTTTGGGTGGACTGTGACATAGTGGCTAACTGGCAGTTTGGGTGGACTGTGACATAGTAGCTGACTGTGACATAGTGGCTGACTGGCAGTTTGGGTGGACTGTGACATAGTGGCTAACTGGCAGTTTGGGTGGACTGTGACATAGTGGCTGACTGGCAGTTTGGGTGGACTGTGACATAGTGGCTGACTGGCAGTTTGGGTGGACTGTGACATAATGGCTGACTGGCAGTTTGGGTGGACTGTGACATAGTGGCTGACTGGCAGTTTGGGTGGACTGTGACATAGTGGCTGACTGGCAGTTTGGGTGGACTGTGACATAGTAGCTGACTGTGACATAGTGGCTGACTGGCAGTTTGGGTGGACTGTGACATAGTGGCTGACTGTGACATAGTGGCTGACTGGCAGTTTGGGTGGACTGTGACATAGTGGCTGACTGGCAGTTTGGGTGGACTGTGACATAGTGGCTAACTGGCAGTTTGGGTGGACTGTGACATAGTGGCTGACTGGCAGTTTGGGTGGACTGTGACATAGTGGCTAACTGGCAGTTTGGGTGGACTGTGACATAGTGGCTGACTGGCAGTTTGGGTGGACTGTGACATAGTGGCTAACTGGCAGTTTGGGTGGACTGTGACATAGTGGCTGACTGGCAGTTTGGGTGGACTGTGACATAGTGGCTGACTGGCAGTTTGGGTGGACTGTGACATAGTAGCTGACTGTGACATAGTGGCTGACTGGCAGTTTGGGTGGACTGTGACATAGTGGCTGACTGTGACATAGTAGCTGACTGTGACATAGTGGCTGACTGGCAGTTTGGGTGGACTGTGACATAGTGGCTGACTGTGACATAGTGGCTAACTGGCAGTTTGGGTGGACTGTGACATAGTGGCTGACTGTGACATAGTAGCTGACTGTGACATAGTGGCTGACTGGCAGTTTGGGTGGACTGTGACATAGTGGCTGACTGGCAGTTTGGGTGGACTGTGACATAGTGGCTGACTGGCAGTTTGGGTGGACTGTGACATAGTGGCTGACTGGTGCTGAGAATCCCCTTTACCCCTAGACACCAAGCCTCAATTATAACACGGTGTTAGGTGATGAAACCAGTACCATAATGGTGTTAGGTGATGAAACCAGTACCATAATGGTGTTAGGTGATGAAACCAGTACCATAATGGTGTTAGGTGATGAAACCAGTGCCATAATGGTGTTAGGTGATGAAACCAGTGCCATAATGGTGTTAGGTGATGAAACCAGTACCATAATGGTGTTAGGTGATGAAACCAGTACCATAATGGTGTTAGGTGATGAAACCAGTACCATAATGGTGTTAGGTGATGAAACCAGTGCCATAATGGTGTTAGGTGATGAAACCAGTACCATAATGGATCAGGACCAGAATCCTCCTGTGATCGTTTTCAAATGTTCAGTCACCAGACCTGTTTCAGCACTGAGTCATATTAACATGCGTGCATAGCACAAACTCACACTCCAATAAACTCACACACCACGCGCTTCATTTCTCGACTCTGTCTCTCACATCTCCAAAGGCAAAGTTTTTTGATTTGAACCACAGACTGTAGATGGGAGCTGCTCTTTCTAAAAGCCTAGCAGAAGAAAGGCACACAGCCAAACCTCTCGAGCAGGGCTTTAACCTTTAGTGTTGTTATTAATTTAGGAAATGAATACAGGAGATAACATCAAGAACAGAAGAGAAGGAGGATGGAAGGTGCTTCGTCTCTTTTTACTCTGTGTTTGCTGCTATCTGAGTCTAGCTTTAATATCAGCATTTCATCATTTCATTTCCCTCTGTGTTGCTGCTATCTGAGTCTAGCTTTAATATCAGCATTTCATCATTTCATTTCCCTCTGTGTTGCTGCTATCTGAGTCTAGCTTTAATATCAGCATTTCATCATTTCATTTCCCTCTGTGTTGCTGCTATCTGAGTCTAGCTTTAATATCAGCATTTCATCATTTCATTTCCCTCTGTGTTGCTGCTATCTGAATCTAGCTTTAATATCAGCATTTCATCATTTCATTTCCCTCTGTGTTGCTGCTATCTGAATCTAGCTTTAAGATCAGCATTTCATCATTTCATTTCCCTCTGTGTTGCTGCTATCTGAATCTAGCTTTAATATCAGCATTTCATCATTTCATTTCCCTCTGTGTTGCTGCTATCTGAGTCTAGCTTTAATATCAGCATTTCATCATTTCATTTCATTTACATTTTACATTTTAGTCATTTAGCAGACGCTCTTATCCAGAGCGACTTACAGTTAGTGAGTGCATACATATATATATTTTTTCATACTTGCCCCCCGTGGGAAACGAACCCACAACCCTGGCGTTGCAAACGCCATGCTCTACCAACTGAGCTACACGGGGATTTCCCTCTGTGTTGCTGCTATCTGAATCTAGCTTTAAGGTCAGCATTTCATCATTTCATTTCCCTCTGTGTTGCTGCTATCTGAGTCTAGCTTTAATATCAGCATTTCATCATTTCATTTCCCTCTGTGTTGCTGCTATCTGAGTCTAGCTTTAAGATCAGCATTTCATCATTTCATTTCCCTCTGTGTTGCTGCTATCTGAATCTAGCTTTAAGATCAGCATTTCATCATTTCATTTCCCTCTGTGTTGCTGCTATCTGAGTCTAGCTTTAAGATCAGCATTTCATCATTTCATTTCCCTCTGTGTTGCTGCTATCTGAATCTAGCTTTAAGATCAGCATTTCATCATTTCATTTCCCTCTGTGTTGCTGCTATCTGAGTCTAGCTTTAAGATCAGCATTTCATCATTTCATTTCCCTCTGTGTTGCTGCTATCTCATTTGATTTGGTGTGATAGTGATAAAAGGCCTTAGAAACATACCCTGTCTGTATCCCACATGGCACTCTATTCCCCAATAGGGCTCTGGTAAAAAATAGTGCACTATATAGGGATAGTGTGCCATTTGGGATGCAGTCCCTGTATGATATGGCTCGTTAGTAACGGTCCTGACGTAGTGGGATGAGAAGACTAGTCCATCACACTCCTGACTTCCGCCCCTCTTTCGGATGTTGCCATGATAAAGATATCTGGCTCCGCCCTCTTCGGTTGTTGCCATGGATAAAGATATCTGGGCTCCGCCCTCTTCGGTTGTTGCCATGATAAAAGATATCTGGCTCCGCCCTCTTCTGATGTGCCATGATAAAGATATCTGGCTCCGCCCTCTTCGGTTGTTGCCATGATAAAGATATCTGGCCTCCGCCCTCTTCTGATGTTGCCATGGATAAATATATCTGGCTCCGCCCTCTTCGGTTGTTGCCATGATAAAAGATATCTGGCTCCGCCCTCTTCGGTTGTTGCCATGATAAAGATATCTGGCTCCGCCCCTCTTCTGATGTTGCCATGATAAAGATATCTGGCTCCGCCACCTCTTCTGATGTTGCCATGATAAAGATATCGGCTCCACCCCCTTCTGATGTTGCCATGATAAAAGATATCTGGCTCCGCCTCTTCTGATGTTGCCCATGATAAAGATATCTGGCTCCGCCCTCTTCTGATGTTGCCATGATAAAGATATCTGTCTCCGCCCTCTTCTGATGTTGCCATGATAAAGATATCTGGCTCCGCCCTCTTCTGATGTTGCCATGATAAAGATATCTGGCTCCGCCCTCTTCTGATGTTGCCATGATAAAGATATCTGTCTCCGCCCTCTTCTGATGTTGCCATGATAAAGATATCTGGCTCTTCTTACACTCAGAAAAAAAGGTGCTATCTAGAACCTAAAATGGTTATTTGGCTGTCCCCATAGGAGAACCCTTTGAAGAACCCTTTTTGGTTCCAGGTAGAATACTTTTGTGTTCAATGTAGAACCCATTCCACAGAGGGTTCTACATGGAACCCAAAATGGTTCTCCCTAAAACCAAAAAGGGTTCTACCTGGATCCAAAAAGGGTTCTCCTGTGGGGACAGCTGAATAAACCTTTTGGAACCCTTTTTTCTAAGAGTGTAGATAACCCAACGGTCCTCACTGACTGTATAGATAACCCAACGGTCCTCACCGACTGTATAGATAACCCAACGGTCCTCACCGACTGTATAGATAACCCAACGGTCCTCACTGACTGTATAGATAACCCAACGGTCCTCACCGACTGTATAGATAACCCAACGGTCCTCACCGACTGTATAGATAACCCAACGGTCCTCACTGACTGTATAGATAACCCAACGGTCCTCACTGACTGTATAGATAACCCAACGGTCCTCACCGACTGTATAGATAACCCAACGGTCCTCACTGACTGTATAGATAACCCAACGGTCCTCACTGACTGTATAGATAACCCAACGGTCCCTCACCGACTGTATAGATAACCCAACGGTCCCTCACCGACTGTATAGATAACCAACGGTCCTCACGGACGGTCCTCACTGACTGTATAGATAACCCAACGGTCCTCGCTGACTGTATAGATAACCCAACGGTCCTCACTGACTGTATAGATAACCCAACGGTCCTCACTGACTGTATAGATAACCCAACGGTCCTCACCGAATGTATAGATAACCAACGGGTCCTCACCGACTGTATAGATAACCCAACGGTCTCCACCGACTGTATAGATAACCCAACGGTCCTCACAGACTGTATAGATAAACCCAACGGTCCTCACCGACTGTATAGATAAACCCAACGGTCCTCACCGACTGTATAGATAACCCAACGGTCCTCACCGACTGTATAGATAACCCAACGGTCCTCACTGACTGTATAGATAACCCAACGGTCCTCACCGACTGTATAGATAACCCAACGGTCCTCACCGACTGTATAGATAACCCAACGGTCCTCACCGACTGTATAGATAACCCAACGGTCCTCGCTGACTACCCTCTATCATGGAGTGCGTCCTTAATGGCACCATATTCCATTTATAGTGCACACAGGGTCCTGGTCATAGGTATTGCACTATAAAAGAAAGAGGGTGCCATCTGGGACATTGCCATTGGCCACATAGGTAAACCAACAGCCCAAACTGACTACCAGGAAGAATTGATAAGGAGATGGACTTCCTGAGCTCCACCCTACTGCCCTCTGGAGATGTCCTGTCGTTGATTAGCCATGATAAGATAGCTAGGATAAATGACCATAGGCCTACATTCACAATTTCTGAGGATAAGACTTTTATGATACCGTCTGGGTTCCAACTGACACCCTAGTCCTTATTTAGTGCACTACTTTTAGGGAATAGGTTGCCATTTGTGAAGCATTCTAATATATGGGCCAGCGGCCCTGCCTGTTGTGTTTTGGCATAGCCCTCTGTTGGCCCATATGAACAACAGGAAATAGCTGTGCATACATGGGCGGGCCGAAACAAAAACATGTGGAAGTCAATAGTTTGTTCCTACAGTTGTCTGCTGTAGCGTCTGTGCAGCCTGCTGGCTCTGCTGGACTCTGTTAGCAGCTCTGTTAGCAGTCTAAATTACACTGAACAACACTGAACTAGCACCTGCTGTTTGAGGTCAGGGAGGCAAAGTGTCGGATAGAGGTGTGTGCATCTGTCTGTCTCACACACTCGCTCTCTCTCTCCCCCTCCCAACTCTCTCTCTCTCTCTCTCTCCCCTCCCACTCCTCCTCCACTCTCTCCTCCTCTCTTCTCCCCTCCCAACTCCTCTCTCTCTCCCCTCCCAACTCTCTCTCTCTCCTCTCTCTCCTCTCCCCCTCCCAACTCCTCGCTCTCTCTCTCCCCCTCCCAACTCTCTCTCTCCTCTCTCCTCTCCCCTCCCAACTCTCGCTCCTCTCTCCCCTCCCAACTCTCTCTCTCTCTCCCCCCTCCACTCTCTCTCCTCCCCCCTCCCACTCCTCTATCCCTCTCTCTCCTCTCCCTCCCCCTCGCCAACTCTCTCTCTCTCTCCCCCATCCCTCCTCTCTCCCCCTCCAACTCTCTCTCTCTCCACCTCCTCTCCCCCTCCCAACTCTCTCTTCTCTCTCCCCCTCCCAACTCCTCCTCTCTCTCTCTCCCCCTCCCAACCCTCTTCTCTCTCCCCCTCCAACTCTCCCTCTCTCCTCCCTCCCACTCTCCTCTCTCCCCCTCCCAACTCTCTCTCTCCTCTCCTCCTCCCTCTCTCCCCCTCCCAACTCTCTCCTCTCTCTCCCCTCCCCACTCGCTCCTCTCTCTCCCCCTCCCAACTCTCTCTCTCTCTCTTCTCCCCTCCCAATCTCTCTCTCCCCCCTCGCCAACTCTCTCTCTCGGCTCTCCCCCTCCACTCTCTCTCTCTCCCCCCTCCCAACCTCCTCCGTCCCCCTCGCACTCTCTCCTCCCCCTCTCCCCCCCTCCCACTCTCTACTCTCTCTCTCTCCCCCTCCCAACTCTCTCCTCTCCGCCTCCTTTTCCAACATTTTCCATCTTAAAGTAGGCATAAGTAAAGGCTTTTATTTCTGGATGAACAGAAAATAGGTCTTAGACAACATCTACCAGGAAAGGTAAAGGTTCAAAATACAGGACAGTACAGCACAGTAGATTAGAGTACATTAGTACAGTAGAGTAGAGTAGAAGTACAATACAATGAGTTTGAGCACGGTTAGAGCTACCGTAGGGTACAGCCAATACAGTTCAGTACAGTACAGTACAGATAGAGCACAGTAGTAAATCAGTACATAAGTCCAATACAGTACATTAGTACAGTCAATACGTACATTACAGTCCAATACAGTAAAGAAAAGTAGAGTATAGTATAGCAGGTCTCTACGCTGACCTTTTTTACAGGGGCACGTCGCATGTGCGCTTAAGTTGAAAAATGTACACAAGAATGAAGAGCACAGTGAAAATATTTGAGGTACACAAGCTGTTTTCTCTGAGTGAGATGCGCAGATCCGCTCAGTGTGTTCTCCCGCAGAGTGTT